>BOPP01000549.1:44989-60951 GCA_017312745.1 Gryllus bimaculatus | reverse complement strand
CTGCACAAGCCAGGGGACCGGTGGGAGTCGTAGACTTGTCTCAGCTGGGAAGGTGTCCCGCTTGTGGGAGATACCTGCTTGGGGAAAACCCTGTCACCCTACGGAAAGTTGCCACCTGCAAAGATCTCACCTGCAAGGAACAGCTACGTTTTGAGATAAAAAAACATGCACTAAACTTGGACAAATGACCCAAGGTGTTGACGCGTCGGAATCACCAATTAATACATCCTTAGTTTAATTCAATTGTTCTTTATTTTACGTGGTGGGGCTGGGTCAACAAAGAGTTTATATGGAACATTTTTACATTTAGTCCCATGAAAGAATGGAGCAGCTTTTTCAAACAGTTATACAGGAGAAACGCACAACATATTGAATAACACTCTTAAAAATACATTTACACATCAAGTGAAAAAAGCGGAAATAGAATAAAAGCATATTGGAAATAAGATCAATTCCAGTAAATGGGCACTCACGATCAAATCATTAACGTACCTAGATGAAGGACATGGACATGAACAGTGAAAAAAATGTCAACGCGAACACAGACTTTACATAGAATTCAACAAAATAAACACTTGTCACACAATTTCTGTGTAGAAACCAACGACAGTAAGTGCAATGGATGCATCATGTCTGTGTGGTACTTACTTTGTATGCTCTGAGTGCCACAACTACTTTCAAATACTTGCAATTTTTGCAACTTTCAAAACCTGTATCAACCTCTGTAATGGCGCCTGTTGCAGGGTGGGGACGTACAACCCCAAGTACGGGAAGATCGTGAGCGATCTTCAGTAGGCCGTGGACTTCGGAGCGAATGGTGGCGCATGTGCAGAACGGTTCCCGTGAGCTCATGACGCAGACTCCCCAGCACTTCTCGCCTCGGCTCCGATCGGCTCTCTTCGGCAAATTCCGCTGATAATTTTTGTTGTGAAGACAAAGTGAAAATAAATGTAGTAATCAATATCTTGTTATTGTGCTTTAAATAAAAATATTAAATCGATAAATGAGAACTTGTGTGTTAAAGACGTCTTTTTCCTCAGTTTTAATTATAATTCATATCGTTTTAAAACTTAAATGTGAATTTGATCACAAATTATAATTGAACGTAACTCTTTATTTCATACTGAGCACCTGTCTTCTTGGTTGGGATGTTGTTCACTATAATGTATAAATCTTGATTGAAAGATTAATACTTTTGAAACACATTTTCTGGCAATGTTTTTATTTTTTCAAATTCATTAAGTGTGTAGCTGTAATAGTAGAGTATAATGATATACAGCGTGTATCAAAATGATAATATCTTAAGGACAGACCCAATAAATATTTGAACGTTATCAATCGAAACGTTCATTCTATAATATGTAACAGTTATATACGACTCTACGAATGTATGAAAATCAGAACGGTATTAGTGAATCAGAACGGTATAAATTCTGACAATTTTTTTAAAATTTAGGCTATTTTTGAATGGATATTTATTTTTGTGATTATAATAAACAATTAAAATGATGTGGTTTTAATGATGAAAAAAGCACAACGACTTTACAGTAAACCGTCATCAAAAAATTACAACTTGTATACTTAAGTATTAGCATTGAATGTAATTCACCAGAGTGCAAAATAAACAGAAAACTTTTTTGCTGCTCTATAGGTGAGTGATGAGTACGCAATACTAGTCTCCGCCAGAGTAGACTCTATTATCTATTAAAATGCCTTGCCAATCCATTTTTCGATTTTAAATTAAAGGTAAAAATTCTTTAAAATTTTGTCTAAATACTTTTTTATAACTCACGCAGTTTTTAGAATTAAAGGGATTTTGTGAACATGTAAAATGAAAAGTAGTTCTGGAGAGAATATATCCACGAAAAATTGTGGGAATGTTTTTGATGCAACCATATTATATATCATTGAAATTCTGTATGCCTTGTTCATCAAGTATCAAAGAACCGTTCGTGAAGTTAAAGCTTTATATGTGATATAGTTTTGGGATTTGCCCTTCGTTTTTTTTCCTGCAGTGTCGTGGGACAGTACTGAAATATTTTCACAACTTTGAAAAACAAAGTTTCCTTGTTTGTTATTATTCAACAAAAGGAACTGAGCCCAACCTTATAAATGGAACGAGTATCAAAATAAATTTATTAATGTGGGCAAATGGGCAAAACAAGTAGTGTTAAAAAATCCCCTCTTTTATATTCAGTAGTTTAAACATAAAATGTATGAAACGAGGCTTACATTACACCATTGCATCTTAATGCTACTTCGAAATTTACAATTTTATTGATAATAGAGGCCTTTTTTCGGCGACTTGCTGCGTTTTATCCCTTGAATTTATTCTAGAAAAAAATATTTCTATTATTTTTTTAAAAAAAATCTTTAAATTTGTTACACTAATGTAATGAGACGATCAAAAATATAACGGTAGTCATGTTTTCGGGTATCTCTCAGTTTTCTGAAAATAAAAAAAATAAACCAAAAATATAAGATAAAGATTATTGTCTTGGACAAATCTGTTGTACAAAATTAGGTTTTCAAAACAAGATAATTACAAATTTTTCAAAAACTTGTAGTTTTTGCGTATTTTGCTATTGGAATTTACAAACAAAAATTCTCAAAAACAGCTCGAAATTTTTGTCTACATATGTAATAAGGAACATTCAAATATATTAGTTTCATTAATTGAGCGAAAAATGCTTTGACTTAATTTCAGTGAAGAAATAAAAAATAAGGAAATTTTGTTTCCCAAACTGCGCAACTGTATTTTAAATGACAATATTACCTCTCGTTTAACATAAAAACCGAGCACCAGAGGTTGTGGAGATAATTGCTGTCGATAGTGTTATCATTTGTAATTTTTAATAGCGTCCGACTACAGACTTCGGTGGTACTCTTCACTTTTATATAAACAAAGATGTCAAAATTAAGAACTAAAAAAGAAGCTGCGTCTGAAAAATTTGATCAACTCTTCCTACAGCCTCCCTATTTAACCTACTTCCCTGAATGCGACATTGCGCACGAAGCTACAAAACGAACGTGTTGTGAATTGGATAACAATTTATCTTTACTAAAAGGGATACTTATTTCAATAACTTAATTTTTCAAATGCGTTTTGATCTAATGCAATTAAGTACTGAGGGAGCTTTGGGTTTGATAGCATATATTTTTGGGAGCCTTGATAACAATGGTGATTGTTGCCGTCGTTGGGTAGCAAAGGACACTGAACCTATGGAGAACGACGCACCCTAAAGAAGTGTGTCTAGGAAATTAGTTTATCAGTGACGCGTTCTATTCAGAACTACAGTACATTCGTGTGGAATATTATTATGTGGTTGTACGTAGAAATAGAAATTGTGGATGGGCTATATTTGGACTCAGACTCAACGAGCGTCAGCCGATTGAAAAAAAAAGTATAGAGCTCCAGTTGTGTGTTGCAGCTGAGGTAAGTTGCGCCGATTGAAGTGAAGTATAGTGGCACTTTTCCTTCCACGAGCCTCCTACACTTTACGTCTCTCCACAGTTGTGAAGTTTTACTCTAAACGAGGTCAAGCGTTATTTTGTGGAAAAACATTACGCGGATATTTCTACTCTAGGTACTGAGTTACTTCAGAGAAAAAATCGAAGTCCTACTTCTTCGACTGCTGATGGTAAAGTTTAACTGCTTTCATGATCGGCTGTTTCTGGAAGAAAGGTACTACTCGTACGTTGTTGAACTCTCCTTTTTCTTGTAGTGGTAGAAGTAGAGGTAGGAGCAAGTTTGCTATTTTGTTAGAAATTCAGCAAAATCAAATTTGTAGTTCGTTTACCGTTGCAAATCCGTTTTTCTATAAATCAGGAACGAAAATGTCTTGTTTTCCAGTTTTTGACAATCTTAAGCTTTTTAATTATCATTTGTATTTAGTATCTTTAATTGTTACTTATATTTCAAATATTCATAGTTATGATGATAGGAAGGGATTCTGGAACTCAAGATAACATACGCAGATGATCATCTTCCCAATATGTCACATACAGTTTTTTCCTGTTTTTGACTAAATAAATCTAATAATTCTATAAATCTATATTACGATTACCTGTCAATATTATTAGTGCTTAAATCATTTTAATCTGAGCCAACACCTAAGTATATAAAGTGAAAGTACCTTCAATACTTACTGAGGTACGTGCCATTCTGCCGTAATAGTCTTAGTAACATGTACTTGGTGCCCAATAAAAGATGGAAAAATAAAACAATGCATAATGTGGAATCTTATCTAATACGAATAAAAATACTTGTCCCTTGAAATTCTTCTTGGGCAAGTTTTATAATACATTTTGTTATTAAACAAATAACTACTATATTATATTTAGCTACCATATAGAAATAATGTGGATTAATATCTTTATACAGTTAAAATGGGAACAATTTCATCATAATTAATGCTTTGAACAGGGGTACAAGGCATGTTCTGTGTTCTCGAGTATAAACATGGCTGCTCGTTGGCAGAAAAATATTTATAAGGTAAACAATAATGAATATTTTTATCTAGGTCTGCTTAATTTAATGAATAATTGAAATAACGTCTAAAAAGGAGTAAAGAATGTGTAATTGAAAACCAAATAGTAATGATATAAGTATGGCAGCAGTCCTAAGAGAAGTTTACCTTTATTGGAGATGAATTGATTACTGGAGGCAGTAGGAAAAATAAACTTATTGTATTTAGGGTATATGAAGATGATATATTGAAAAAAAGGAGAAACAGAAGAAATAACTATGAGTTCGTGAAGGTTTAGCTTCCAAATTAATACATGGGTGCATTTTTGAAATTTAATTTATTTCAAAACATTTCTATGCGGCGTGTTCGGGGATGTTATTCTCATCATCTGGTTGTAGAATTGAATGTTGAAATTATGTTTAACAAATTTTAAAATAATTTACAAGCTGTATTAAAATGGAGAAATTATGACAGGTAAGAACGTACCAAATAATCGAGATGTAGTTCATGATATCTTTGAAGAGGGTTATACCATCCTAAACTGAAATTTACTATTGAAAAATAAATAAATAACAAAATCAATTATTTAGAAGCTACCATCGTTAGGAATGAAAACAAATTGGTTCAGAAAACGAACTTTGGTAGGCAAATTGCTTAATTACTAGTCCTCACATAGTAAGAAAACCAAATTTGGAATTATTTATAATCTAGTGGATTGCGTAGTTAAGTTACTGGCAAGGAACTCCATCCCTTTAATATACAAATATTTTAAGCTATTTTCAGATATCAATAAGTATCCTAATGCGGTTATTGATAAATTATATTTAAGAGAATGTCACTTCCTGAATAACAATTCTAACCTATGTCAAAAGATGAACATATTTTTGAGAATGAATGTTTATCATTTCATTTTGTTCCCAAAATTAATTACAAGCTATAACAGATTTTTCAAGAGAAATACCAGTGTAGAACAAAGCCCATTGTCAAGCACTATACTTCTTTGAATAAAACTAATACCGTATACGATATTGAATGCAAAGATTGCGATTTTACAGTTAGGCCAAACTAGTAAAGTTCTAACTAGAATGAAAGAACATGACAAAAACATCAGAGAGATTTCTCCAAGACAAAACTCTGTATCCAATCATCGGATAAAGTTCAATCACTCTTTCAATTTTCAAAATCTCTCAAATTTTCAAATGTTCTGTGTTTAGTGAGCTCGCCTGCGTCTAATAATTCATGTAATAATTCTGTCATAAATTCTTCATTTTGACAATGTGTATAAATAATTTCGTGTGACATTGACATTGTGTATAATAAATTTTGTACTGTATAATTTCAACATTCAATTTTACAGCCTCATGATGAAGTGTATTTTAGTTAGAACTATTTTATGTAAACATTCCCAACTAAATGCTGGGTGTGCGCGATTCCCATCACGTAATTCAGTTATTAAAGTCATCTGAAGGAAACAATAGTTCTACTGTAATTGCGCCTAATGATTGAGTCGAAATATAGTGTTATTCGCCCGAGCCGTGAATTCCGCAGAACACGAATCCACTATTAGAAGCAGTAGTGTCATGCAAAACCTCCCAGACGTGGTTTATTTTTCGCTTCAAAATGATGACATCCGAGTTCATGGAAAAGTGCAGGTGCCCCGAAATGTACTTGGGCTTATCTAAAGACTCCATTAAATTTCGCTGAAAGTAACATAAATGACAATATATATTTCTCCTTTTCTCTATAACTGCTAGTCTAATTATATTATTTCGGATTATAAAAGAAAAGTAATTAGATGTAGTTTAAGTAATTTTCCTACACACTTACAATACCTCGTACAGTATTTGAGTTTAAGTGCATTTTGTGAACAGGTTAAGTGTGTAGTTTTTCTGAAGATGTAAAAAGGGTTATTTCAAGATAAGTTTGGAAGTGTGTTACGGTCAATCGTGTAGTATTTCGATGAATTTTTTATGTATTTAGTTTTGCAAGTACTAATTAACGTTCGTGATGTTATAACTTGACAAGTGAAATACTTTTTTAGTCATTGCCATCATTTGACGCAGAAAAGCTCAGTACTTATACTTATTCACAATTTGGGAAGACAATGTTTTCTACTCCGTTACTGCTAAACCAATTAGTCTGAGCTTATTAAAATTTTTTCTCGTTTCAACGATAATAATATCAACTTTTAATTTCTTAACGCTCAGTGAGTGAATTGAAATCACCGAAAAAATAATCCAGACTTAATTTTAAAACCAGACTTAATTTTAATAGGTTCCAATTGAAAAATTGGTTCACAATGTCCCACTAATCGTGAATAGGTAATTTCAACAGCGTTTGTCTCAACATTTCTTCAACAAGCGGTGGTACACAATGGCACAGACATTCCAGAATCAGTTTTCTATTTCCTTCGGTCTCGGCTAGCTATTTGGGTTTGCCACATACTCTTGCCAGCTGCCAAATATCGCCGCCCAAATTACATTTTCGGCCATTTCCTGTTTTTGTTTAGTTTCATAATTGCAGAACGGAAATATTATGTTAAGAATATTAATGAACAGTGAACCTCGTCCTAAATGGCAATTTTCTTTGAAACAATTAGAGCAGCTTTTAAGAAAGTGTTGTTTTACTGCTACTGTATATTCGAAATTAGTAACTCTTAAGAGCTACGGTGTTTTTAAAAAACTTCATATTAATTCATTTTAAGGACATCAAGTCAACAATGAAATAGTAAAACCAAATCGCTGGAAATGTACGTAGGATATACAATTTAATTACATTTGTGTCATAGTTTGAAAAATTAAATGAATGCAGCAGAATAATTTTATGTCTTCTTAAACATTGAAATCATTACTATTCGTTGAAAAAGTTTGAAGAAAAACGTGCAGACAGAGATTAGGGGACAGACCTACTGACTGACGAACACGACGGACTGATTGCATGACTGACGAACACGACGGACTGACTGCATAACTGACGAACACGACGGACTGACTGACAAACAGACGGACTGACTGGGGAACCGACGGACTGACTGGGGAACAGACGGACTGACTGGGGAACAGACGGACTGACTAGGGAACAGACGGACTGACTGGGGAACAGACGGACTGACTGGGGAACAGACGGACTGACTGGGGAACAGACGGACTGACTGGGGAACGGACGGACAGAAGTGGGAACAGATGGACAGACGTGGGAACAGATGGACAGATGTGGGAACTCACGGACTGACTAGGGAACAGACGGATTGACTGGGGAACAGATAGATGTTTAGAAAAAAACACTTTTTCTGTATCTGAGGTTCCCCAAAACGTGTATTTCCGTTGAAGTCTTGAAATCGGTTTGTGGCAGTATTACATAACTTCCACTATACTACATATCATACTCGGAATGTACGTATGTATAAGAAAAAGTCAGTAGTAGTGGTACAAATAGCACAGACTTCCCGTATTAGTATTCTATTTCCTTTGGTCACGGTTAGGTTCTCTGACTTGCCACGTACTCCTGCCAGCTGCCATCTATCGCCACTCAACGTACATTTTTTATATCTTTATAATTTTTTGAATTCCTAATTGTTGAGTGAACATATTTTAGATTATTAAAGAGCAGTACTAACTTGTCAAAAAAGGCAATTTTCTTTGAAAAAATCGTAGACGTTTTGAAAAAACTAGAGTTTAAGCGCTACTCTAATTTCTAAATTTGATGCTCATACCAGAACATTTTTGAGTTATCGAAAAGCAATATTGAAGTCATCTGATGAGCTAGGCCTTTGCAAATGTAAGGTGTTATAAGAACTGTTCATAAAAATTATTTTATTATCTCTCTTCTAAAATCAAAGGCTAAAGGGATAGCTGAAATAATGATGTCGGTATTGTGCTATCATTGTTATTTTTAATGGCACCTCAAGGTACGCCCAAAACCAGCATTGGTTAGTACTGTTCACATATACAGGATCATAAACCAATCTGTCAAAACTAAGAATCAAATAAGATATTGAGCCAGAAAAAATTGGCTCACTGTTTCTACGGCCTGCCCTAGTGCGTTATTTAAACTACTTCCCTGAATGCGAGAATACGTGCAGAGATACAAGACGAACGTGAGGTGAATTTGACAACATTCTATCTTTAATACAAATTACTCTATATTTCAATTACCAAATAGTTCTAATACGTATTTGATTAGCATAGATTTTTGGCTAACAAAGGTGATTGTTGCAGCCCTTGGGTAGCAAAGGACACTTTACCCATGAAGCACGACTCATCCGAAGAAGTGTTTCTAGGAAATTAGTTTATCAGTGACGCATTCTGTTAATAAGTACCTATGTTTGTGTGAAATATTATTGCGAGGTTGCAGCTAGAAATAGAATTTGAGGATGGGCAATATTCTGACAAAGACTCAACGAGCGTCATCCGATTTAAAACGTCAAGTCGAGTTCCAAATTGTGTTTGCAGCTAAGATAAGTTGCCACGATTGAGGTGAAGTATAGCGGTACTTCTCCTTCCAAAACATTATCTACATGTTATGTCTCTCCACAGTTGTGAGGTTTATAGGAAAACGAAGGTAAGCGACATTTTGAGGCAAAACATATGAAGCGCATATTTGTAATCTAAGTACACAGTTGCACTATAGAATAAATTTATATCTATTAGTACTACTTTCACAATTTTCTGTTTCTATGGAAGGGTAATCTATGGCACCATTAGAGGTCAACAGTCTTGTACGTAAATCATTATACTCTGAGCCAACATATTTTTACGTATACAAAGTTTACCCTTCCTTTTTTGATTCCAGTAAACACGTATTTCCTCTCATACCCAAGAAGAAAAAACTAAAAGAATTGAAAAGCAACTAGTAAAGACACAAGCAACACAAAAAGTACCAAACGAAATTTACCTTTATTGGTGATGAATTTCTTAGTGAATGAGAAAGGAAAGATGATCTTATTTTATTTAGCTTGTTTGAAGATTATTAATGGAAAAACGGAGATAGAAACGAAGCAATTCATTATGTTCTTTTTAATAACCAGTTCATGTATATTTATTTTTCATTATTACAACAATATTTGTGATATCTTTTGGGAGAGGTCCAGCTACTATGCTAATATAAAAGTATATAAGTCTCATTAGTATAATAGTTTAATATAATGTAATAATACCCTCTTAACTCATAAACATCGTGCTACCATTCTGTGAGACAGCCTCCGAGCTTTATCTTATTGTACAACTCGTCATTTTCTATTGCTGCGTGATAAATACAAATTCAAGCAGCCATACCAATTAGGTACGGTGAAGCTAATACTTGTCTTATCTTCGGCCGTGGATAATAAAAGTAGGTCCCAAGGCTAAACAAACCCTAGCTAACAATAGTCATATTACCCGGTCCCAAAATGGCAATACATATATTGATGCATACACTGAGCTGCTACACGCGTTAGTTGTGTGTAGATTGCAAATAGGAAAGATAGATAAAGTAAGAACTAGTTTAGTAACGTAAGAAAAGTAAAAGTCGTCGCATAAGTCTTATTAATAAAACTTATAATTTTATCTTCCAAATTCTGTTTATAGCCACACAACGAGCGGGCCACATTCTGAGCTGTTTGTCGAGCACCATCCCGCAAATTCAAGATGCGGGGTGGGTCGACGCACCGGCAATGAGCGTTGAAGCTTTCGCCGACCTGCATTGACGCTGCTGCTTCCGGTGGCGAAACGCGAAGCCACGCTTCATTCTGACGTCTTCGGGACCAAGTGGCGGTGAGTTGAAAATCCCAGTGTTCACCGGAATAAGCGCATATTAACATTAGGAGTTTCTGCACTCATAGCGGATAGCAATCCGACTGCTTTTTGGTTCTCTTGCGCAGGCGCCAACTCCAAAATCGAATTTGCCGGATTTCGCGGGCGTTCGCCGGGCGATATCTTTTTATGCATTGAGGTAGTCGATCTTCTAGTCTACTTTATATGCAATTGTGTTCTCTACTGCGGTCTGATAGTGTTGCTTGCTTCTGCTACTTCCAAACGGTTCGCAATATAGCATTGGTTTTCCGTGTTTGTCACAACGGATTGATCATAAAGTTTAATTAGTATCGTTTGCAAGCCTCACTGTTTTCAATGGCCCGAAAACACATCGCCATATGGAATTCATTGAAACTAGTAATAGTCCTCTACAAGAAATGGCAAAGTATCCGTGAAGCTGTAAAGAGTATTGTGATTCTTTGGGAATGTCTGAGTTGAAATATGACCCACAAAAAAAAATCAAAATTAAAAAAAAAAATGAATCTTTCTCGTTAGTGGACAAATTATATGAATCGGTTTTTCATTAGAAAATTGGTTTTAGTAACATAGTTAACTTGTATTTTTTTCTTGCTTACAATGTACGAAAAGATCTAAAATTAATTGTCTTTGTACCATTACTAATAAACTTGTAAACCGTTTCCTCTCTAGTAATATAATAATCTTAAAATTTGCTTCCCATACGGATATATTCTAAATTTAGGTTCTTATCGAAAGAACACTAATACGTTGTAATTTAGAAGGCTAATTTTGAGTACAATTTTGTCAATAGGATTTGTATTCCTGTATTCAATGAGAAGTGGGATCTCGTCATTTTACATGTGTGTTGTCTCATCATATGCACGTAGTGATAGAATCATATCAAAGCGTAGTTAGTCAAATAAATTGGCACAATATTTGTTGGAGAAACCATTTATGTGATTCTAAAAATGTACTGGAATAGTGAAAACCTTGTTAACAAAATGAATTAGGTTGAGAAAAATTATTTTGTTTTCTTAACATTCTTCTGTTCGTGTTACTTTAAGTAATATAATTTATTTCACTTTTAAATCCACAAATTAGGCCCTACTATGTTTATATAAGGAAAACTAATATTAAAGATGTAAAAAATGTGAGATCTTGGGTTCAAATTTTATGGCTAATTTTTTATTTTCAAATTTAATATATATATTAATATATATATATATATATATATAATATATTTATATATATTATTAAGCAAGTGAAACTATATACGAAATTCCCACTGTTGCCACAATCTTGGAACTTCTTCCATTGCGGATTAAAAAAGTTTCGACGCTAAACGAGCAAAACTACTTTTCTTGATTTCAGCGGTTAGTTGATATCAACACTTCTTTCGATTTCTTTAACTTTCAAAGGAGTGAACTAACTAACCTATTAGCGATGCGACATCAGTTGTCGAATTTTCACATGTATAAACATCGATATATTGAAGGCGATTGTTTTTAACATCAGACATTTTGAAGTGCAAAGGTGAACAGGCAGATGTCAAAAAATATGATTATCTATCATTTAATAGTCTGGACTCAACTTTTCATAGTAGTCAGAGATCATACTTTGTCAGAGAAACTAACTAGAGATCGTCGCAAAATGAATCTAAATTTTTGCAAGTTTAATAGAAGATGTGCTTTGGATACCACTCATTATAGTCAACACATTGTTCAAATCTCATTAACAATAAAAAAGAGTATAATTTCTCAGTTAGTGGGCTAAATGATGTAAACGTAATCATTGCGAAGACTTGTTGTTACTTGTTAATTGTATTTTTTACTTGCTTACAATTTTATCCACAAAAGATCCAATTCCATTGACTTTCACCATACAACAAAAAATGTGAAGCTTCTACTCGTAGTATTATTTTATCAATAAATCTGAATACTGATGACTGCCCTCTGTAATTAACTTTCCATACTATATTCTAAAATGAGGTTTTTAATTCGAAGAACACTAATACATCTAATTTGGAAAGCTATATATGAGTACGACATGTAGTTAATGGATTTTGAAATCCTGAATCAATGAAAGTCGTTCTCGTCAATTTTACATTGCGTGTTTCTTATACATAGGCCAGTAGTTCAGTCTATCATATTAAAGTGTAGGTTATATCAATAAAGTTTTGCGCACTATTTGTGTGAGAAACAATTATAATGATTCTAAATATTAACAGAAAATTGAAAACCTGGTTACAAAATTAATTAGGGAAGAAAAGACTTGTTTTCTTACATTCATTCTGCAATTGTTATTTAAGTTGTTTTAATTTCTTCAAATTTAAATCCCACATATTAGGACTTACTTATTTACATACGAATAGTGACGTATTAGATATAAAATGTGAAATAGGTTCAATTTATAACTAATTTTATTTATTATCAAAATGTTATATGTACACAGCAATGAATATTTACAAAAGTTCCAATTGAAGTTTACAGAACAGGTGATGACAAATTTCACAGTAGCGGCACACTCTGTTTTTCCACAATTGGACACTTCTTGCGATTTATTGAGTTCGACAAAAACGTGCAAAACCTTTTCGACTATTTCATCGGTTATTGATATCGATACTGCTTTCTATTTTCTTTAACTCTTCGAGGGTGCCACAAAGTCCCTATATGCGATGCAACATCTAGTCCAATTTTCATATGATTATAAAACATCGATGAATATTAAAGGCGATGTTTTAACATCCCATTTTTCAAGTGCAAAGTAGCTCAGACATCAATGTTACAAAGATGATTATGTATCATTTAATAAGTCTAGTCAAATTTCATGTGTAAGGATGCATAATTTTTGAGTAAACACACTTGAATGTGAAAATAAATTAAAAATTCTCAATTCAAAAATAAAAATAGCTGAGTATACGCACTCATTATAATCAACACAGACATGGATACAGGATTAACCTTCCGCGGTCTTTCATTTACTTATTAATTACTACCACTACCTAATTCCTCTCGGTAGTAATTTCGCAGAAACAATTTTTCACCTTTTTTGGACGCAGTGATTCCTATTGTATATGTAGAACATCTATCATATGGAACCTGGCTCTACGTCCAATTCTTCAAACTAAACTCTGCTTGTTTCATCATTGAAATTTCCATCATTGGAATAATTACTGAATCATATACACCAATTTGTAAGACTTTCGGCTTTAAAAGACGAATATGGTTTTTGTGCAGTTTCTACATGCAAATACGATGAATTTCGCTTTGTGCCTTTCCATTTAACTTTTTTTTAAAGTTTTCCCATACTTAGATATGCTATACATAACAAAGGTTGAATGGTATTCATTTTTGCTTTGCTGAAATTTATATTTTTATGTTCGCATCCTCTCCAAATAGCAATTAATTTCCTGGTACGACACCAAAAAATTGTCCTGCTTGGGACACTGCGCCATGTACAGGGATTTTCATATTTGAGATTACAGAAGGCATGGTTGCGTATATTCCATTTTCATAGAACTTTCACATCCCATTTAATTTTATTATTGCTATCTTTTCAGTTATTTGGAAACAAGTTTCAGATTAGAACCCCTTCCCCAATTAGTTTGCCATCTTCTAATTTTTTGTGACTCTTCTCAGATGTGACTATCTACCTCAGATCAGTTGACCCTAAAACGTGTATTGTCCGCACCGTAATCTCAAAATCGATAATCCGCAACATTATGTAACATTTCCTTTACTATGGATATTTTTCGTATACAATACGTACGTAAGCGGGAGAGTAAAAAATTATGTTAATTATTGATTTGGCCCCATTTTTCAGTTGACTTCTGCCAGTTTACTCACGTGCAATTATATATAAAAAAAACTGATATGTTTTTCCCATAAATAGAGAAACATTTAGTCGCTTATTTTTTTATTCAGTTAACAAAGAAGGACATTTATTGCCAAAGATGCGAAAACGATATTTGTATTTTAAGAATGACTCTACACATCATGCAAACAATCACTATTTTTGAACTATATTTACTGCAAGCTACCTTCAACAAGAGTTTCTTTGTGACATGTTAGAATTGGACAGATATTTTCGTGAAAATTCAAGATGGAGTCACATTAAGCATTTTTCCAAATTGTCTTGATAATGCACTTTTCCCCAACTGCATAAGTTTCACTTCATAGTACAAAAACAAACGTACTAAACGTACTAAACTTCATACGTACAAAAGACTGCACTTCAACCTACCAAAACTGTATGGAATTAAAAATGGCGTGTTAAAACAGTTTTTAAAAATATTTTTTTTAACTCTCTTTATAAAATCCAAGGGCTAAAGACCGCTTTCCTGGATTGCATGACACAATATGTCGATATTGGTTATCATTCGTAATTTTTAATGTACCCTCAAGACTCGCCCAAACCCACATTGGCTGGTACTCTTCTCATATATTCGCAAATAAAGCAATCATTGTCAAAAGATGTAAGATCCAAAAAAGAAACTGCGACCGATCGTTTTGGCCTACTGATGCACGGCCTACCATATGCGACTTCCGTTGAATTCCCAGATTACGTTACGGATTTACAAAAACGAACGTGACGTGAAATAGACAACAATCTTGACAACAAATGCAATATCATTTCAACAATAACTTCATTTTTCAAATCGGTTTAGTAATTTTCATTACCGAGGGACCGTTGGATATATTTTGCATAGTTTTTGGAACCTTTGCAAACAATGGAGATTGTGGCCGCTGTTGGTAGCAAAACACTGTACCTAGGGACGATTCACCGGGAAGTAGTGTTCTAGGAAAGTAGTTTATCATTGAAGTTACGCGTTTATTCAGAACTACAGTATATCGTGTCTGGAATATATTGTGTTGGTTTTAGTTAAGAAATAGAACTTGGATAGACTTATTTTGCAAAGGACTCAACGAACGTTAGCCAATTAAATAAAAAGGGCTGCGAGAGCTCCAGTTGAGTGTTGCAGCTAGTAAGTTGCATCTATTGAATGAAGCTTTACAGCGCGTTCTTCTCTGTCAAACAAGCCTCCCTACATGTTGTCTTTCCTCAATGTGAAGTTTAGGAATTAATACGACCAAGATGACATTTAAGGAAAAAATATGTTAAAGCGCGTTTTTTCGTACCCTAGTTCGTGTTATGTTAGGGAGAAATTCCAAATCCAATGAGGGCTGCTGGAGATAAAAGTTTAAACTCTGGTTTCACGATTTAACTTTCGGAGCGTAGGTAAATCAACAGGACCATTTCAGCGTCAACATTCGTGGAACTTTGATCATTTTTACCCCTGAGCCAATACTTCTTTGAATATATGAAGCGGGAAGAACCTTTCGTACTTTCTGAGGTACGTTCACCCCACCTTCTTTATTTCAGTAAATTCGTACTATCTGGCCTTATCAAGGAAAAAATAAAAGAATTTGAAACCAAATAGTGAAATACAGTCTGAAATCAGTCACAAAAGCGTTTAACGATGATAAACGAAATTCTTATTTAGGGCGATAGAGAAGCATGAACCTATTGTATTTAGCTTGTATGAAAGATTATAAATGGAAAAAAATATTAAAAGAAATCATTAGGATTATGTTTACTACCAGTATAGCATTACTAGTTTCATATTACGAAAAACTTTTGTGATGAGCCCTGAGAAGAACTCCACCTACTGAGCTAAGATAAAAGTATATTGTGACATTAATTAATATAGTTTAATATATTGTTAAAAATACCATTCGGTTAACAA
>BOPP01000549.1:23174-33174 GCA_017312745.1 Gryllus bimaculatus | reverse complement strand
TGCCCACGCAGTGGCGAACGCCCTCGCTGTAAGGGAAATCCAACGCAATAGGAGCCATACACATTATATGATTTTTCTTTCCTTTAGAGTAATTCTTCCACTAATTTTTTCATCTCCCGCGTAATAGGTCAACGCAGCGCAGTAGGCGAACGCCTTCGTGTTGGCACATGCCCACGCAGTGGCGAACGCCCTTGCTGTAAGGGAACCCCAACTCAATAGGAGCCATACACATTATAGGATTTTTCTTTCCTTTAGAGTAATTCTTCCACACATTAGTTCTCCCGCGTGGTAGGTCAACGCTTCGCAGTAAGTGAACGCCCGCGTGTTGGCACATGCCCACGCAACGGCGAACGCCCTCGCTGTAAGGGAACCCCAACGCAACAGGAGCCATACACATTATAGGATTTTTCTTTCCTTTAGAGGAATTCTTCCACACATTAGTTCTCCAGCGTGGTAGGTCAACGCACGGAGTAGGCGAACACCCGTGTGTTGGCACATGCCCACCCCGTGGCGAACGCCCTCGCTGTAAGGGAACCCCAACGCAAACGGAGTCATACACATAATAGGATTTTTCTTTCCTTTAGAGTAGCTGTTCCACACATTAGTTCTCCAGCGTGGTAGGTCAACGCAGCAAAGTAGGCAAACGCCCGCGTGTTAGCACATCCCCACCCCGTGGCGAACGCCCTCGCTGTAAGGGAACCCCAACGCAATAGGAGTCATACACATAATGGGATTTTTCTTTCGGTTAGAGTAATTCTTCCACACATTAGTTCTCCCGCGGTGTAGGTCAACGCAGCGCAGTAGGCGAACGCTCGCGTGTTGGCAAATGCCCACCCCGTGGCGAACGCCCTCGCTGTAAGGGAATCCCAACGCAATAGGATGCATACACATAATAGGATTTTTCTTTCTTTTAGAGTAATTCTTCCACACATTAGTTCTACCGCGTGGTAGGTCAACGCACGGAGTAGGCAAACGCCCGCGTGTTGGCACAATCCCACCCCGTGGCAAACGCCCTCGCTGTAAGGGAACCCCAATGCAATAGGAGTCATACTCGTAATAGGATTTTTCTTCCCTTAGAAGTAGATATTCCGCGCATTAATAGTCTTTCTAGTTGTAAATCAGTTACATAAATAATATTTGTGGAATATATATGTTTACATATACATCTATTTTGCTATATGTTCGTCAGTTTTCTCAAGTATATTTATAGACCTAATGCATGCTGTCTCCAATTACTGGTGGTGAGGACCCAGGCTGCAGGAATTTCTAGACTTCGGGAAGGTGAGGGAAGGAAGAGGATCCAGGTACTCTCTCTTCGAATCCCGATGCCTCGAGGCGGAGCCACGACACCTCGTCATTAGCAGCATTGATAAACATGTGGGAAAGTGCCGACTCACGCTTACTCACGGACAATTGGCAGGACCTGTCTCCATTGAGCCACGATCCTTTACTATAGCAGTTAAGAGGGTAAGTTCTGCTAGTAGGTGTTTCATCTTATTAGTGGGAAATCGAGTAAGTAAGTTGATAGTAAAACAATTATTGAATTACAGACTCCCATTTTTCTTCTAATATTATTGTATAGAAAAAATTCCTGTCCATGAGGTTTGGGTTAAATTTTACCTCACGAAAAATGTATTTTAGTAAGTTCTTTCATATTATAAGGGTACTGCCAACCTTTCATAATTCCAAGTGGGGTGTTGTATTTAATTTTCTAGTAAAAGTAACCTCAAAACTCATGAACATCTGACTAAAAAATGCCAGCTTACGAACGAAAAGAAAAGTTTTTCATAGTTCTGTAGTGATTAAAAGATTATTTGATTGTGTGTAAAGAAAAATTGGATGAATGGGAGGTATTATTGCATCATCAGCAAACCTTCTCCCAAAAGATAATTAAGAATCCTCCCCTCAAAATTCGACCACAATCGCTAGCTAGATCTGGGGCATAGTGAACAAAGCACTTCGAATGTACTGACTTCAGAATTGATTAATTGATAATTAAAGTTCCATTTATAGGTAGAAGAGACCCATACAACTTACTAGAAAACCTATTAGAGGATGTATTTTACTCCATGTGGCAGCACAAATTATCAACTTTTTCGTTATCAGCAATCCACAATAGGAATTTTTCACTCGAAAAACTAAGTTTTCTTCTGCAGTATTACAACACTATCTCTTTCCCTCCCGGGCGGTGTCGCCGCCGCTTCCAAGGCCGGGGCGGGGGCGAGCGCCGGGGCGGCGTTCGCCTGTCTGCACCGCGTCGCCTGCGAGAAGCCCGCCGACGCCAGGCAGTACGCCGGCGCAGCCAACACCCTGCTCAAGGGTGCGCATGCTGCACTCGTAAGCCATCCGACTTGCAACAACAAGTGTTTCCTTAGTTTAAACCTGGAAAGGTAGCTCAGGGCATTTACTGAAACCGCAGTGCCTCTGGCCACTAGATGACGCCAGTAAGGAAAACCACAGCTACTTTATGAGATAGAAACATGCCCTACACTTTGACAAATGAAACAAACTGTTGAGCCGCCGGAATCACTAATAAATCAGTTCTTAGTTTAATTCAATTGTTCATTATTTGACATTGTAGGGCTCAGTTTTATTAGACCTACACTTCCTTCTCAACACGAATACACATTTTAACTGCGATCCCTTCGTCATCTAGTAACCAAAGAATGAAACACTACTTATGAGCTTAAGGAATTTAACATGCTGTGACTCTTCAACGGGGCAACTGGATGTACATCCCTTCCAAAGAAAGGCACATGAAGAATTTTTTTCACCCTGAAAAATCCACGGCTTCAACCGAATATGAATCCTCGAACTTGAGAATAACAGTCCGATATGGTAACAGGTAACCACCAACACAGCAACTCCGCCGAAAGCATAGTTTAGTCTTGCGCTGACGTAAGTACACACGTCAAATATTACAAACACACTTTTGATATAAAGTTTGTATTTTTGTATATACGTCAAGCCTTAACATCTATAATATCGTACCTAGTGATACATTAATTTGACCCTAACAAGCAGAAAAATGTCTGTTTGCAATTGGTTGCACGTAGAAAATAACAACCATTAAATTGCGTCAGTCTGACCCGTTGGTTGCAAATCGATGTGCTTATCTTCATTAGCACTATTTTCATAAAAGGAAATATTAACATTTTATTTTATATTCACCTTATGATTCAAATTCAAATACCAATTCATAAATGACTTTTTTTAAACAAATAAACGTAAAAAGAAAGGAAACAAAGAAGAAAAATACAAATGTGTTTGAGAAGTGGACAGGGACGACATATAGTTTACACGGAAACTATTCACATTTAGTCTTAGTTTAAGAAAAAATTTATCACTTTCCCCCGAAGTTTACACATAAGATATTTACAGCAGATTGAAAAACCGTCTTAAAAATATATCAATGTTTTTAAATAAAAAAAGCGTAAAGAAATACAGTAAACGCACTTTGGAAATAAGATCGATTCCGGAATATGGGCAACCATGTTCAAAACAATAATGTACCTAGATGAAGGACATGATGATGAACATAAACGTACACATTGAAAAAACTTCAACGTGAACACAGTCAATCATGTATATCGACCAAATAATACATGTCAAACAATTTCTGTATACAAACCAACGACAGTAGGTACAAGGAACGCATCTTGCCTGAACTATAGTTACTGTGTATGCTAGGACTGCCACGAGTACTTTTCATTACTTGCCTACCTTTATCAAACCTGTCTCAACCTCTGTAAACGCGCCTGTTGCAGGGTGGTGCCGTACAACCACAAGTACGAGAGGATCAGCGATCTGCAGGAGGCCGTGGACTCCCGAGCGAATGGTGGCGCATGCGCAGAACGGTTCCCGAGAGCTCATGACGCAGACTCCCCACCACTTCTGGCCTCGGTTCCGCTCGGCTCTCTTCGGGAAATTCCGCTGATGATTTTTGGTTGTGAAGAAGAGAAAGTGAAAATAAATAAATGCAACATTCAATGTCTTGTTATAGTGCATTAAATAAAAATATTAAAACGAAAAACGAAGACTTCTATATTATAAAATGTCCTTTTTCTAACTTTCTACCTTAATTCTTAACGGCTTATAAATTAAATGTGAAATCGTCACTTCTTATATTTCAACGTGATTCTTATTTAATACTGTGCTCCTGCTTTTTTAGTTGCGATGTTGTTCCCCTTTAATAGGCATACTTTGATAAAGGAATTCTTACTCTTGAAACAAGTATTTGACAATGTTTCTTTCTCTTCAAATTAATTGACTGTATATCTATAATTTAGTATAATAATATAAATGAGGATAAGAATTATAATCTCATAAGTACGGACTCTAGAAATATTTAAACGTTAAAAATCGATACGTTCATTCGATAATCTGTAACAGTTTCACGTCCCTCGCTTCCAGTTTAACCATTATTCAACGAACTATTCTGACTATATGAATGGATGAAAACTGAACGGTTAGAGATATGTAATAAATTCTGAGAAAATCTTTATTTTAGAATATATTTAAGTGGATATGTATTTTCGTGTTTTTAAAATACAATTTAAATAACGTGGTTTTAATGGTGAAACAGAGAACCACGAATTTACCGTAATATCGACTTAACAAAACAAATTGCTTAGAATTTGTAAAATGTCACTTATACCGTTCTGGTTTTGACCTACTTATATTAAACTCTAATTTGCACAACTTTGGAACATAAAATGAAATTTTATTTTCTTCACAATGAAGTTTTTGTTATCTGGTTTTCCATTCATCCAAAAAGAGGCTAGTATTCTTAAGAGCTATTTGAGAATAAGGAAAGACTAATTTCAAAAGTATTAAAATATAAGAGTTAAAATAATAAATGACGTTTCAAAGTGTGTATCATTCTTGCATGGCTTCCTGAGAATAACAATTGTTTTTACCTTTCAAAGAAACTAACCGCTTTTCTGAATTTAAGGGTCATTTTCCTGCTATTATTAGAGGGGAATCAATGAATTATTACTTCATATAGAGACAAAAACTTCCAGAGTTCAAATCATTCTAATAAAAAAAACAAAGTCAACATCGCTTCACGTGTGAAGCATAATACACTGATGAGCCAGAAAACTGGCACACCTTCCTAATATCGAGTAGACATCCCTCCGAACATGGAGAAGTGCGAACACACACAATGTGGCGTCGACCAACTCGACCAATGTCAGATCTAGTGCTATAGGTTATAGACACTTTGAATCCTGCACGGTACGTACAGTACGAGAGGGTGAAGAATTCTGGAAAAACAAACAAACAAACAAACACGTATCAAGGCATGTCAGATGTGCTGAATAATGTTCATGTCTGGGTATTTTGGTGCCCAGGGGAAGTGTTTAAGTCCAGAAATGTGTTCCTGGAGCGATCATGTAGTAATACTGGAGTTGTGGAGCGACACATAGTCGTGCTGGAATTGCTTACGTCTGTCGGGATGCAAAACGGACATGAATGGGTGCATGTGATCAGACAACAGGTTTCACCAATCAATGTTGTATTTTGACGTATTAGGGGTCCTATATCACACCAACTGCACACTATCCATACCATCACAGAGCCTCCACGAGCTATAACAGCCCCGTGTTGACAATGGATTCATAAGGTTGTCGCCCATTCATGTCCTACCGTTTGAAACAATGTGAAACGAGACTAGTCAAACCAGGTAGCATGTTTCCAGGCATAAACAGTCCAATGTCGGGGTTGACGACGCCAGGCGAGGCGTAAAGCTGTGTTTCGTGTGGCCATTATAGTCATACATGATCTATAAGGGTCTAAACCCCCTTATCGATAATGTCTCGTTGAATGGTTCGCTCGCTGACCCAGGTTGTTGGCTCAGCAATAAATTCTGGAGCAATTTGCGGAAGGGTTGCACTTCTCTCACGTGTAATGATTCTCTCCAGTCGTAATCGGTTCTGATCTTGCAATATCTTCTTGTGGCCGCAGCGATGTTGGTGGTTTGATGTTTTAGGATTCCTGATATTCACGGAACACTCGCAAAATGGTCGTACGGGAAAATGCAAATTTCATCGCGACCTCCCTGATGCTTTGCTCAATCTCTGTTGCACTGAATATAACGCCATGTTCAAACTTACATACATTGTGATAACCTGCCGTTGTAGCAGCAGTAGCCAGTCTAACAACTGTGCAAAATACTGATTGTCTTATATACTAGTTGCCAACCGGAGCACAGTATTCTGATATGTTCCAAATCTCTCTATTTCAATATGCAAGGTTGTACCTGTTTTTGGCCTCTTCAGTATTTATTCTGTTTTTATTTACATTATGATTAAAATGGTTTCTTTTGATAATCATACTCTCTAAAATTACAAGAACGTCAGAAGCTGGATAATAGTACCTCCTAACAAAATAAAGCAAGTGTCACCACTTTGAAAATATTATCATTGACAACGATTTATATTAAGAAGGAAATTTGAAAGTAAATCTATCAATTTTATTTCCACGACAATTAATTTTATTCCGTTTAAATATTGCATTGCTCTCTTAAAAACCATTCTTAATTATCTTACGACCACAACACGAAAAATTAATATTAATGATTTTAATCTTACTCTAGGTAAAGAAAATATATTTAAAATCGAAAATTCAGAAATTTCATTAAAAGAGTAATTTATAGTAAAAGAGTAATAGAGAATAGCCGAAATACCACAATTGATTTAATGGTATATACGTTTTACAAATCAAAGAAGAGATGGAAAAAATTATTTAAAAATTGAAAATTTAAAAAAAAAATAGTACACTTCGAGTTCATTTACTGTGATTAATTGCATTTGCTATTAGAATTGCTTCAAATAGTTTTCAATATTTTTTCTGGAATATCAACTCAGAATTCTTACAAATAATAGTTCCGGGCTAGGACTCAGACTACTGAGCTTGTCCTCCGAAGAGCAGACGCCTTCGTGATAAATACTTCTAAAATAGTAATAAGTGACTATAAGTGTATATAGTTTCAGTTCTTGCATTACGGAGGCATATAATTAAAAAAAATGAGAAAAATATTTGTTTTGCGGAAAACGAAACAAAACAGGGAAACAAGACAATCACGCCTGCCGAAACGCTGGTCAAGAGTAGAAAGAATAGGAAACTAACTAGGCCGAGAATGTCTGTGCCATTCCATAGCACCACTAGATACCTTTTTAATATTTTTTTATTTAAATAGTTAATTTCTTTCATCAAACTTTGTCTGACGCAGACACCTCTGTTCTGAAAATTGTGGATTGAAATGTTTTCGCTATTTAAAAAAAAGAGCGATACCCGAAAATGGTACCAGAAGTATATTTCTGACCGTCCTTTATTAAATTTGTAGAGAAAAATTAAAGAAAATTTTTGAGGGGTTTTTGTTAATATTTTTGGAAATTTCAAGCCCCATATTAAGCAAAAATACTCGTTGTTTCAAAAATTTGTATATTACTTTTTCTAGAAGTAATTTTGTACAACCGTTTTCTATGAGCTAAAAATATTTTAGTATTGTACTTAAAAAAAATATTGTTTCAGTTTGTGAAAAATCGGGAACGTGACCGTATATAAGACCTGTACCTTTCTCTTAAACGTCTTTCGCACTACTAAACATCAAAATTTATCAAAAAAAATTGAAGACAATTTTTTGAAAATTTTCAGAATATCCGAGGCATTTTATGTAAAGTACCCCCAAAATTAAAATATCGGTTTCAATTTCCAGGGCCGCGGCATCTGCCAGATCAATAGGGGATTATGAAGTTCATAGAAAATCCGCACACAGGCTTCTCCGCTAGCGTTGACCACATACGAACGGATAATTTCATGTGGGGATTCATATTTTCCTGTGTTGAAAAAAGCAATAATTTAAAGTGTGTTTGATACATAGAATGCAAATTCTTGTACCTCATTTTGTTGCATTTTATTTTCGCTAGCCTCGCAACGCCTAGTTTCACCTCCAGGTGACACCCCCATAAAACGAAAACTATAATATAATAATTTGATTGGTGAAGAACGTTTTTAGACATTGCGATTTATATGACACCGTGCATCGACGGTGTTCAGTACTTATGTTTTTTCACAAATTTGGAACACAATCCTTTATTTTCCCTAATTGATTAACAAATTATTTTGAACTTTCTTGTATACGATTTTGCTGTTTTTAATGAAACCAATATTAACTTTTTATTTATTAATACACAGTGGGTAAATAGAAATTCACTGGAAAACCTAGTGACAAACAAATCACAGGCTTAATATTTAATAGGTTGTAAGTAATAAATAAAATACGTGGATCACGTTGTACCATTGATTATGAATGGGTAATATCAACAGCTACAGTTTTTCCGCTTACCATTACACAAATTACTATTACATTTACTATTGCTTCAAAATTAAGTTTCAATTCATAATTTTGTTATTTTTTAATGACTTGCTGAAATTTACTCACGTGCATTAATTGTACATATACTGATATTAGTTCCATTGAATACAGAAAAGGTATTCTAGTTTAGTTTCAGTTCTACAGCAATACAAAAGGAAACTGATTATATATATATATATATATATTAGAGGCAGGTGCGAGAGAGTAGATGCTCGCTTGGATTCTTTAGAAGATACATTTTGCTAGATTCTTCACTGGTTCGCTCCTAGAACGGTTCTTGTGCGCTTGTACAAGAATTCGGGATAAGGCTTGCTACGTTGGCGGACACCTAGTTGGACGACGCTAATTGTACGGATAATTGGGAGCAGGAGACCTTGGGCCAGAGATCTCAATGTAGTTGTAGTCTGGTGGGGTATTAGTGATGGTATAGTGTATGATATGTATTATATATCCTTTATTAGTAGTGATATTTGTATATGTTATCGTGTTAGTTGGACGCATATTCAGTGTTATGTAATTCAGATTTTTCTAGAGAATAAGAGGATGCAGATGCTGCGATCTCGTTCTTCTTAATGGTTAGCTACGCCTCAATTCTGTTAATTTGGAATGTTACGGGGGATGGTGTAATTGTTCTTCTTTGTAGCTGTTCGCATGTTACATTGCATTGCTGTTGTTTAATATTTCTCACCTCTTTAATGCTTTAGTAATTAGAGCAGTCATTACTTTGTTTTCAAATTGACTTAGTGTACCAATGTTTTTTTGCTGTAGTGTTTCCAAACATTTCTCTATATTCTCCCGTATATTTTGACATACCTCTTGGTGTTTCCAGTAATTGTGTTGTGCATATCTTTCATCTTGTCTCTCTCTCTCTTCTCTCTCTCTTCTCTCTATTATTATATATATATATACTATACGTATACGTATATATATATTATATATATTAGATACTATTATATATATATCGAAGGTTTTCGTTAGATTTTGTAGCAAACACTTCTTATATGCCATTTTATTCTTATATACTATTCCTCTAAAGTTCCATTCGACCATTTCTTTTTTCTATTCATATACTGATGCTGGTTTCTTGTGTAATGCCTAAAAGCAGATTCGTTTTCTTCTTCTCAACAGTCATTTACTATTTTATTAGTAAATCATCGTCTAACGTCGCAGTTTTGTGGCTAAACTTTTATAAGAAGCAGTAGAGGCGTCGTAAAAATTTTGCATAATTATATTTATTTTTAGAATAGTATATCCACCTTCAATTCTAGCATATTTCGTACATTTAAAAGTGAAGAAACTTCTCGCCACTAGTAAATAATGATTTGATCAACACAGGGTACTCTGAATACTCTTACATCTTTTATTCAGAGTTGTGGTTTGTGTCCTTTTATGTAAATCAGATATTATAGATCTTAAATTCAAGATGTTGGGATCCATTGTACTACTTGACGTATCCGTTTATTACTTCAACCATCATTCATTACTGTTGTTGGAATAGTTCTATCAACTCTCTTCTTTATTATTTTTTATATTTCCCATGTTGCTTACTATAGGGATCCAGAATTCGTCATATCAGTGAGAAAATGTAAATAATGATAATATTTTTTTCGGGTGACTTAT
>BOPP01000548.1:59541-75613 GCA_017312745.1 Gryllus bimaculatus | reverse complement strand
TTATTATTATTATTATTATTATTATTATTATTATTATTATTATTATTATTATTATTATTATTCTGTTCTGTTTTGGTGTCTAATCTTATTATCTAAATCAATGCTAAAAGCCACTGTAACTGAAAAAGAGATTGCTTTATTGAAAAGTATTCCAATTTATTCTGGATAACATATTTTTTAATCAAAGAGAAGAAATATAACAAGACATACAATGTACTTCACTCAAGTGAATATTCATTTGAATTCTTTCTCTCGTGAAGTAGATTAGATTATATCATGTTTGGACAAAAATATATATTTTCATTCTAAGCATGCTTTTACTGAATTTTATCAAGAAAGGTTTATAGAGAAAATGAAATATTGCTAATTTTAATTGCATATTTATACAATATTAATATTTCTGATTTTTAGGTAATAAATACACATTTAAAAGCATATTTCAAGTTTTTCAGAGCATAAAAATCCTCTCCTTATTCCTAAATGGCGGTTGAGATAGAAAACAATATCTAATATGCGCCTGCAAGGTAGGCAATTTGTCACACACTTCTGGTGAGGGTGATGCCTCAGCAAGGAACTAACTTCTACATACATCAACATCTCCGCCAATTATCTATTAAAGTAGCGCACATTTTCTTTCGTTGCTCCTATAATTTACACATTTACACCCCCTTACAATTATTTAAATCTTAAATTCTCTAATATTAATTGACATTTTCCCATTTTTATTCAATGAATTGCCTGAAATAAACTATTTTTCTAAATAGACTGGAATTCATTGTAATAAATGCCCCAAATTCACATACCATACATGTACATTATTTTTCAACACCTTGCCATATGACATTAAATGATTAAATTCTATACAAAAGTTTACGTCCCACGTAAAATATTTTCTGCTGCACAACTGTTTCTATACAATTAGAGACTATATCGAGCTTCCAAAAAGAAAGGAATATTAATTTTACAACGAAACTAAGTGTATTATGTACCATTTAAATTGTATAATTCTAAAGAAACTGTAACAAGTATTGTACTTCAGCTTATGGGTCAATGACCACTATCTCGATCTTGTTTTTGTCCAGTTTCTCTGATCCTTGAGCAAATGCTCAGATGGCCTCTTGTTTTGCTTCTGAACAACTTCAAATTAACAACTCCCAATAACATGTCACACACGATTTTTAACTATTTTTGACGTAAATAAATAAATAAAATAAATAAATGAAGTCCACATATCCTTCTCAGGAGAGAGATCTAATCAATTAAGAGACGTCGAGCGTGGGCACTCATAAGTCCGAGACCGTTATGCCGGAAGCGAGATTACTCTAGGGTCTTCCGGTTCTATGGGATTTCAATTGTGTTCTCACTACTACATTTCCTAGGACTTCCGGTACTTATCCTTAATCTTTTCATCGTGCACTGGTATTTGGCAGGTTCCGGACGGGCGCAATCATAAGCCCTAGATCGTGGGGCCGGAGGAAGCATAAGCTGGATCGTGGTGCCGGACGCAAACGGATCTGTTAATACGTATAATGCTAATTTTGCCAATCAGGATTATTCATTTCGCAAGGTTAGTTATTGATAAAAACTAACCCACAAATTTCGAATAGTCAAATGATATAAACCAAATGCAACGTAGCAGGTTTGTGCACTCATAAGTCCCAGTGCATGTTCGATGTAACGCCTCAGCCCCAGAATATTGAAGATCTAATAAACTAAAAACAGTCAATAAAATAATGTAAGCTTTCACGGCCGACGTTAATTGTCTTGTTAATTGTCCGTGATCCGGTGGAATTACTTGTTCTTACAGACGTTTTGTCTACACTTGCGGCAGACATCCTAAATGACTTTAGGCCAAAGTTCATAGAACTGAGGTACAAATTTCCTGTCTGACTGAGAATATCCGCCATAGATGCAGAAGAAACGTCTCAACAATTTTTGAATAATTTCTCTGGTCAACAACCTGCGAACCCGGCAAGAAATGTCAATAAAAGTATTGTGGAGGTCGACTCAGGATGTACGAAGCTTCATATGTGTCTTTGCACGTTCGGACCCAAACAAATCCGTTAGTACGTTTAGTCCTTGTTTTACCCATCCGCTGTTTTCATTTTACGCTTTGGTTATTAAAAAAACAACCCCTCAATTCTCGAACCAGCAAGATGTAACAAACCGAAAGCACTATGGCGGATGGCTTAAGACATTACGTTTCTACGAGTTTTCACTTGTTTCGTAACAACATTCTCTAACATACCAGTACAAACTGTATTCATTGAAAATCAGTCTTTTTGAACAAGAAAGAGCAACAACCCCTCAAGTTGAGGAGAGTGCCGCCTTAGCAAACCGCAAGCAGAGCGTGCGGCGCGCCAACTCACAAGTCCCAGAGCGTGGTGTCGGAGGCGCGCAGGGCCTCGAGGTGGGACCGCACGGCGGCTAGCACCGCGCGCTGGCGGCGGTAGTAGGTGCGGGCGGAGAAGGGCCGGTACCAATAGCGCGCCGTCCAGAAGACGAGCGGCGGCGGCGGCGCGGCGGCCACCAGCGCCAGCGCCAGCGCGCCGCCACAGGGCGCAGGTGGAGGGGGGTCCTGGAACGGCCGCGGACGAGAGCTCTCTGGAGCGAGGGCGAACTGTACCGTCTAGGGTTTTAATCCGTGTCGAGTACAATTTTTGCGCAGACAATGGAGTTCCGTGTAAGGGTGCTCATGAAAATATGAGATTCTTTAAATAGTTATTTATGCGCCACGGGTGATGTTAAAGATTCTAATGATCGAGCGGTGACTAAAGGCCCGAGAGCTTTTGTCGCTTCTGATTTTTAGACCCATTTAACGCCCATGGTATATACAAGATTCTAATTTTTTTCCAAATTTTAATGATTCAGATTTATTTATTTACTAATTTCACTAGAGATAACTTGTCCGTTCACATTTCCCTGCCATAATTCCTATCATAAGAGGAAAATGTTTTCAATCAAATGTTTCCATATTTCCCTCGTAAGCATAATCTTCTCGATCCAGATAAGTTAGACAGTGCATATTCCGTCTCGAAGGCAGTAACAAGCAATAATATATCAGCAAGAAATAAAATATATATGCAGCGATGAAAACAACTATGTTAAGAAATTATATAAAAGGGACGATATTCTTAACATTGTTAATACGTGTGGGTTTTGTCGAACGTAACCCTTTAGCAACACTGCCCGCACCCCAACCCCCAGTACTCCCACTCTTCCTCATGCTTCAATTGCCTATGCTACTGTAGCTACGGACCGCGTCGCGACAGTCCTCGATGCGGCCCATTCTAAAAACATTGACCATTCGCTTAAGAGAGAACATGAAATTAAATGCGTCTTCAAAACCTACGCTGGCGGTATGCACAAATTAAACGAGACGTTTTCTTTACGTTTAGTAAGCTCTACAAACTTCTACCGAAATTGATTTTTCTGGCCGTTATAGAGTCCGTAACTGTCGCAAGATTGGTGGGGGGAGGAGCTTTAATTGCCTATAGCATGTTTTGAAAAAAAAACTCGAAAGCGTCACCATGCGCAATTGCTTCGTGGAAACTCCAGGAACGTTTATTACTACGCCTGCTCTAAAACACGTAAAATTCTATTTTAGAATCAGTCAATGTTGATAACAGTTGTGGAATCGAAATCCTGTGAATGTTGAACTAGCTCTTCAATAAAGGGACGTGGCCAACTCTGTGCCTGCGAAAACGTCATCAAGTACAAAAAATGCTCAAAATATACATGACTCTGCACCGGTTGAGGTGGCTTAGGGCATCAGCTGATGTCACTGTAGTGCCTCTGCACGGGAGGTTCTTGGGTCCGAGACCCGACGGTGGCAGGATTTTCGATAAGAGCTTTTTAGGTAGGTCGAATTCTAGCAGCCAAATTATAGCGGTCGGCTACTCTGATCTTTTTTGAACCACACTAGGGAAATACCAGAGCAATACCGAAACAGGCAATGGAACGAGATTATAATATATGTCTAAATACTGTAGTACTAGTTGTAGCTGATGTAGTGTAATTTGCTTTTCCAATTATATTGTAATTTAATCGGGAGTCCCCCGTGGTTCTCCATCCGGAGAGGTGGCTCAGGGAATCAACTCATGTCACTGCAGAGTCTCTGATTGGGAGGTCCTAGGTAAGTCAAGTCCCGACAGTGGCAGGACTTTCTAAACTGATTGTCAGCTAAATCGAATTCAGACGCTGTCTGGAGGCGAATTCTAGCGACCGGCTTATCTTATCGGTAGTTTTCGTGGTTTCTCCGATCAATAACAGGCGAATGCCGGAGCAGTACCCTAAGATACGGGCCACGAATCGCACGGGATCTTTCCTTCCCATTCCTTGTCCTATCATCACCCCTTAATTACACACAATTACACCAACGTGTGTTACACTACCACACCTGTCGGGAGCTTAGAGTTTGTCCAGGCTGGGGCGGTGCGCTGCTGGTAGGAGATACCAGGACGAAGAAAACCCCGCACACCAAAGTTTAGGTTGGAGATCGATCTCACCATTCAGCGGGGGAAGATCACCGCTACCTCCCGAAAAAACAAAAAACATGTAGTATACTTACGATACTAATGACCTTAGGAGTTGACGCGCCCGGAATCGCTAAGAATCACTCAACCGTCCTCCCCCGCATTGCAGTCCTCCGGGTGCTGAGACGGAATTGGCACGCGTCCGCCAAGGAGCGTGCCCGTGGTGGAGCGGGGCGCCAGCCGACGTCGGTCCGCGAGGGAAGCGCAGGCGACGCGGGGCGGCGCATTTGGAAGTATAAGCGGCGATGCAAGGTTTGCAAGCCGATGTTTGCGCGGGGCGGGATGCGCCTGTGAGCGAGAGACAGGCAGCGAGGAGAATCGTAGTGACCTCTGGGCGCTGCAACTCGCGGTCAGTTAGCGGCAGAGGGAGCTCAGAGACATCATTGCCGCTCTGTGCAGCGTCTCTGACAGGTATGGCCTGGCGTAAGAGGCCCGACGGCGGTGGAATCCCGACACTTGCTGTATATCTAGGCCAAATTCAGCCGCTGCCTGCAGAATTCTAGTGAATGGCTGCTCTAATCGGTAGTTTTCCCTGGTTTCTCCCATTCTGTATCGGAGCAGTACACTAAGGGTCATATATTCTAGAATCCAATTACATTGGTGCAGTAGATCGTCGCCCATGCGTCATCCACGACATGTGCACAGCTGGTGAGAAATTTTCCCGTTTGTACGTCCTTCCTTCACATAGCATATATTCGGAATGTTCTTGTTACATATAGGCAGCATCTCGAATAAATTCTGACTTTAAGTATCATAAATTTTAAAATATAACATTATTAATACAAATTGTTTTTCTGTGAAATGATTTATTTTTATTTATTGTAAATGGGGGGTTCTCAAGCGTTACGTAATTAATTTGGGGAAGTTTAAGAGTAAGCGTTACTTAAGGGGCGTTACTGAGTACACCAAATTTGCTTTACTTAATTTCTGAATGGTCCCCTAATAACAGGGTCTCAAACGGCGCGATATCTATCTCACCTCTTCCTTGTCCTATCATCTCCGTTACACACTCACGTAAACACACACTTACTACACTACTGGATGTTTATGGGAGGGCCTGGCTTGGGCGATGCCCCGTTGGGGTGATACCTGGAGGGAACCTTGCACGTCAACATTAGGTCACGTTCCAGCTGAGAAGGACCACTGCCTTCTCCTAAGAAAACATTCGTTACACTACCGGACTAATGATCACAGCGTGGTTAGAAATTCAATCAATGAATCGGGTCCGCCTCTGCTCTTTTGCACTCGCTGGAGCGACCCGTGATGTAGTGAACAAACCGCTCACCTTTTTCTTCTGGGTACAGAGATGCAACTGCCGGTCGAACCATATGGTATTTGTGTGTGTGGTGGTGGGGAAGGAAAGCATGTATGCAGCTGATTTGGGTTCTCCCGTTCCCCCGGCCTCTCATTTCACCTCTCATTGCTCCCACCCTTCTTATAACATCAGAATTTACATCAGAATCCCCATGCGTCCATTACTGTTATGGCTGTAAGGCTTATGAGCTGGAAAACAATAAAGATTCTATACTGCCATACATGTTTTTGAAGTACAGAATGAGTCTGAAACATGACTACGTGTCTTACAAGTTGTAATGGTTTCCTCATAATTCGTAAGAATGCAAAACTGATATTGTTAATGGTCTGAAATCATCAACCTACTACAATACAACAATATCGTATACATTGTTACCCACAAATGTGAAGAATATGCACTACCAAGTTACCGTACCAAAATAGGCGAATGCACTCCAGAATGCTGATGAGGCTGTGTGACGGGCGAGGTGTGTTTTCAACGTAACATTGTCGACCCTGAAGAAGAGGACAAAACAACTGCTAACAACGCAAAATATCGAGAAAGAAAAATCTCCTGAAAGCCATTGCAGAAGCATTAGTGAAGCAATAAGGAAAATAATTGTGTAAGCTTTCGAATCCCAAACCCAACACGCTATGACAAAATTCTAATAACACTGAAAAGAAACGTTTGAAATGTGGATGAATAAGTTATGATTCTTTCGCGTTCTTTTATTTGTTCGTTTTTTGTTTTTGCTTTTCAATTTTGCCGGAAAGATAAGAAATGTCAGCTATTTGTGATGGGATGTAAAACAGCAGCTTGCGGTAATTGATTAATTCTGCAAAGGTCAGTTTCGTAAGTGTTTTCTTCGGGAGGTGACGTTGATCTTCCCCCACTGGGTGGTGAGGTACGGCACCGACGTACACGTCTGCTAGCAATGTTTTCCCAACCAGGTACCTCCCACTAGCGCGACGCTGCCCCAGCCACGACAAGCTCCCGACCGCGCCCCCGGCTTGTGTGGTAGTGCAGGGCATGTAAGTGCAAGTGTGTGCAAGTAAAGGTGAACATAGGACAGAGAAGAGGAAGGAAAAATCACTCGTGATCCGTGGCCCATTGCTGCAGAATTAGCTCGGTGTTGATCGGAGAAGCAACAGTAAATTACCTATCAGAGCAGCCGACCGCTAGAATTCTCTTCCGCACAGCGCGGCCGAATTCGATCTAGCTCATCTAGGTAGAGTCGAAAATCCTGCCCCTGTCGGGACTCTGGTCATAGGTCCTCCTGTTGCATCAGTTGATACCCTGAGCCACCAAAGTCGGTTTGAGGTATTAAAGTTTCGTGATATTTTTGTTCTGGCATTCTTTTTGCTTGAGACATAGCCCTTCTAATGGCCTCATTTACACTTTCATAAATAGTATCCGGAAAAATATATAGAATGAAAGTTAAATTATGACCATAAATATGTAATGAAAACTGTAAGAATATGTAAAAAATATGTAAAATCGTATATAATATGTAATAGTAAAATCCACAAATTATTAAACACCTTTACATAACTCAAAATTACATTTATAAAAAAATTCCTAAATAAATTTTAAAAATAATTTGGAGAGCACAAATTGATGTACACTTTGCACCATACAGCTTTCTCATCAGTAGTAAAAGCTTTATCTATTGCTATCCAAGACCGTAATTTACCTGACAGACTAGACGCAATAGAAGCCATAAAACAAACTGGCAATATCTACTAGCAGCATACAATCACTTCAGCGTGAAATATTCTCATCGGAGCGTTACACGTCGACGATCGCCAAGGTTTCTGGGAAATTGAGGTTGAAGGTCACGAAACCTGGTGTCAGTGATACTGTTCACACTTAAAGGTGAAAATGGTACCAGTCGCTGACGCGCACTTTCCGCCAAGCAGGCGCGCCGATCTGTAAGAACATCCGACCTAGTCTTCACGTAGTGCACCTTGAGTCGACAAATCTCAGTAATATAACGTAAAAAAGTCTTCTTTTATGTACTTCTTTTCAAAAATTGTAATAAACTTGCAGATAATTGATAGAATAAAAAAAATATTTTGAGAAAACAGAAAATATTTAATTTAGTGATAAATATGTAAAAAATATGTAACGAAAAAATTGGATATTGTATTAGGACGGCGACGATTTGCCATGATTCGAGTTTTCAGAATGCTAAGTAGAAAGACAAAAAATGTAATTACATTAATATCCAGTCTTTATTCATAATACTATTAGTAACTAAATATGTGAAAATAAATATATGTAGCTTATTTCCAACTGTATTCCACCGAAGTCTTTCAACAAAATGGGAGATCGTCCATCCAAATGGGGAGTTCGACCTATTTCTGAGCGACCCATGAACCGATGAAATAACTCTGCAATACGGTTTAAATGACTGCACAGCCATTCACCCGAAGCTGATTGGAGTAAACCATAAAAACGACTGGAAAGATTCACCAGTACCTACATTTCTCATTAAGGCTGTGGTAGCCAGATACTTAATTGAAGTTGAACCTAGGACCTTCAAGTTCTCAAAGCTCCAGCGGCGAACCCGTAACTCAACCTCACCCAAACTCACCCATAATTATCTACTGTTGGGGTCTGGCAAAACTGAGGGGTCTGGCAAAACAATCTTTGAAGAACAGATTTTAAATGCGTAGGATTCAAAAAGCAATGCAATTTTTAATGACAAAATTTTATCTACATATATTAAAAACACAAACTAAAAAAAATGTATTAACGATAAAAAGTTTTGTGTGAACTTCGTATTTAAATGAGAGACAATGTGACTTCGGGAGTTGAGTGGAGCAAAAGCGATAAAAAATTTATCTTGATGTTACATCTAACCTATATGATTCAAACCTTTATCTACGATGGTGGCGGTAACACTTCCTATTTATTACAAGTTTACTTGAACTTATCTTGCATTAATTGTGTCAAGATAGTAAAATGTATTCGTTGTTTTACACAATGTATCTTTTTGTGTAAGAAAAGAGGCTACAAGAAATTTCAAAACTACATGTTTTGTAATAATGCTTAAGACTGCTGAATAAAGACTCATTAATGCATATGACAGCTATACTGTTTAAAACTGCATTGTTATAGATCTAATTATACTTTGTAACACTGAAAGATTAGAAAATACTTATAAAAGGGTATAAAATATAATCCAAAATTATTGTAATTTACATAACTTTTAAATAAAGGAGCGAATAATGCCATCGATATTTATCTACACACGAGGGGTTAGCTATGATGGAAAGTAAGATAGATCGAAATGAGCAACTATTAGATCAACTTCGTGTACCATAATGGGTAATTCATTCACTTAATGGTCCAATATTTTTGTTAACTAAATTAATTGTAAGAATGATTTTAATTTTGAGTATTACGATTCATTGTTACTGTAAAATGAAAACTTTTTCTACGCACGTGAAAACGATTTCGTGAAGAACCTGCATAAAATTTAGATATTAATATTTGTCGAACTGTAGCTAAAAATCAATATTAGACTTTCAAAAAAATGTTGCATATTTATAGAATTTCAACTGTATAAAAGTTAACATTCTTCTTCTTTTCGGTGGTTATCAAGAAGAAAATGTACATTTCCTTTTACATTTTTGAAACAAAGAAATAGAAGTGACTCGAAGATGGAAAGCCTACCATATATAAAATATTGTGGGAAACTCCTGCACTGAAAATTAACTTTCGTACCATATCTGGGTATTTTTGGACCCCACCATCGTTTATTTGTTAACATTTATTTTCACATATTTTTCAACTTTTATTAGAAAGTTATTATTTTTTTCGTTACATGGGTTCGGTTTGATCTAATCTATAGTCTTATTTTTCTATTATCATTTGAAACATCTTGTCATGAACTTCCAAAACTGTTTGATACCGTCAATATTCGATTTGTCTTGCAATAACTATAAAAACCACATACACAAATTTTGAAGCATTACGTACCAATAACAGATGCAGCGTATGGTGGAGGTTATTCTTTATACTACTTAATATAAATATCTTAATATATATTTATTACGTTGTTGAATGTATCTAACTTATAAAAGTTTTCCTTATTTAAGAGCAAGTAAGAGTACAAATTCATGTTTACCTCTTCCAGTTATCAGTAAAACTTGGGATCCAAAAAGACCCCAGGTACAGTAATTGATTAAAAGAACAGATATGGTACGAGGAAAGCGTGGATAAAGCAAAATCACGTAGCGTTCTTTTAAACGAGCACGCGGAATTTGTCATTAATTTTTATGGAAAAATTTTTAAGTTACGTTTTTAAATAGTTTACTTAAGGTATTGAGTGGTATTCATTATTTTTTTTTAATTTATTATTTCATAAACTCTTGTAGATATCAGTCTTAGCAAATCAAAGAACACATTTTTAGTAATTCTTTGATGACAATATTCGATCATATTTTATCAGTTAAGATGTTACTGTTACATTTATTAAATCAAATTTTAATTAATGTATGAAATTGTTTTTAATCTAAAAGAGGATTAAGTGGGGATTGAAAAAATGAGATGATAAAGCCTAGAAAAAGTATTCGAACGTAAACGAGAATATGGAAGAAACCGTAATACAGTGCTCGAGAGCGAGCTTCAGTCTACTTTTGTGACAAAACTGGGCTAGCGAACGTTCCGGAAGTCATTTCTGGTGTCTCAACAACATTGTTTGCTTTCGGCTGTCAATTGTAGTTGGAGGGTCGACCTTGTGCTGCTTCACATCGTTAGCATATTTGCCTCATATTTAACGCACTGAATGAATAACAGGAAAAGCGCAGGGGCGACGCAGGCGTCATTCGACGGGAACCAAGATATAATTTGATATACTTTTACAGGTTATGAAGAATTTTGATTAGTGGAAATACACACGCTCAACTTAAATAGATTTATAAAGATCATTTATTCTCAATAGACAATCAGACCACCCTACTATTCTTTTAAAGAAATTAATCTGCAATTTTAATGAAGATAGGTCTGTCTCATAATTTACAAACTAAAGATTACTTTGTTCACTCTATTGACTCCCTGTTGATTATTTAGACTGGAATATTTAGTTCATATTTTTTTAAAGTTACATAAAGTTAAAGCAAGAGTATTCATAAAAAAGTAGATATTGCATCGCAAAATATTCTTATATAGTTTTATATTTTTCATTGAATGAAAGCAATGTGTGGTATATGTGTGAGTGCGCGCGTGCACGTGTGTGTGTATGTGTGAAGAATGTGTTATATACTTTTATAACGACATTGTGCTATGTTTTCCAAAAAAAGTAGTCCGCGTCTTCACATTTTTTATCACACCTTAAAAGTAATTTAATATGGCAAGAAGGAGAAGAAGAAGAGAAGAGGAAAGGCGGGAAGTAGAAGGGAAGAGAGTGATGGGAAAGAACGAAAGGAAAGAAGGTAGGAAGGAGGTACGTAATGAAGCAAGGAAGGAAAGAGGGAATGAAAAAAGAAGCGAATAAAAGTAAAAACTAGTGGCGCTAAAATTCCGCTACATCACGTGTTAGAGGATGTTTTCTCTAAATTTAGCCATAATATTAATCCAATTTTCGCTACCAGGGCCCTGTAACAAGAGTTTTTCTGCCAAAAATTCGGCTTTCACGCAGCATCACCTAACTTTCTCTCACCCCCGCTGCGAGCAAGTAAAAATTAAAAGAAGCAAGGAACGCAGGGAGGGCCAGTACCGCGCGTGCGAGCAGGCGCAAGGCGCCGCAGGAGACGGTGGCGGCGAGGTGCAGGCGCGGCAGGGGCAGGCACAGGTCGGGGTCGGGCGGCTGCCGGCGCAGCGCCACCTGTGACGCCACGCGCCGCCCCACGCGCAGCGCCGCTGCGTCGCCGGGCTGCGCCGCCCAGGGCCCCGCCCCGCGCAGGAACAGAGGCCGCGGCGCCAGCGCGTACCTGCCCAAACATCGATACTTCGGCACGTCGCCGAAAGAGTGTTTGTGCACCCTCGAAGCACTATCGACCTTCTGCGCATACGCAGTTCAAGTTTCACATCTAAACTTGCCAAAAATGAACACGCGAAAGTAAATATTGATGATACACAACTTTTCTTAAATAGAATATGTTCTAAAAAATTGATCTTTAAATAAGGTCACGTACGTTCTGGGACTCAAGAAAACGTGCGCAGATAATCTTCTCGCCCCTACGTCACATACAGTTTTTACTGTTTGTTTTTTAATTGAATAAATCTAAATCTACTATGTTTTGAAAAAGTAAGAGTTTTTTGCGTAAATTCTGCTTGAAGTTAATTCTATTTTAAAATATTCTCAAAAACGGCTCCGCATTTTTTATTGATCTTTTTTCTCAGATAGAGAAAAAAGAACGCTTAAAAATGGCTCCGATCTCTTTTTCGTGTGAACACTCTTAATTATCGAAATTTTCAAAAGTTACTATAATTCGAGAATGTATGTTCTCTTGTAGCACCTCTAGTTTCTTTGATGTTAAGTTAAAATTATAATCCATGGTCTTTCATAGCACTGAAAATGAAACTATTTGAAGTGTACTCGCATACCGATTCACTGACACCCATGTTCGACGGACTGATGAGTCTGTCAACGCAGTTTCAAATGAAGAGCAATGGTATTCAGAAGTTTCCTAACAAGCACTCGAAGTTTTTTCAGCCAGTTCTCAATCTGTAGATCTGTTTATAGTTAGGCGACCTTTTGACCTGCAGTGTGCCGACGACCTTATCTGGCCCGGCCAACGACCTCCATTTCTATCCACATTAAACTCCGGCGCATTCTATCATCATCCTAAGCGCTGCATAAGTAAACGAGATGTGAAAATTGTGGTCTCGTATTGACTGGGAGATTAACAGTTTAATGTTTGACAATTCGTTCATTATTCGATGCTTAACGCTGCTTGAAGAGTATCATGAAAATATAATTCACTGACTACGTTACAAGGGCTGCGTCGTACAGCAAGCAGTGTCACTAACACTCACACCAGCCTTCCCTAACGCCGACTTAATTATTTGGACATATTCCTCGTAAGTATTGTCTTACACGTGTAAGCTGCACCACATAGAGATTCAGTGCAGAGACTGTCTAAACGGTTTCCTGTAAAGAACCCCCAAAAATTAAAATATCGGTTTCAAATTCAAGGGGCCGTGACATCAGTCAGATCAATTGATAAATGTCAGTTTTGGAGAAAATCGGTTTAGCTGCTAGCATTGCTTACAGACGGACAGAAGTTTTGCTGCCAATCGATTTTTCTATAAGAACCCACAAAACAAAGATTCTGGCTACACCATGTGTTTGAGGATTCTCATTTCTAAATTTAGCACCTGGATTGATCCACTTTTTTTTGCCAGGGCTATGTATTAAGAGTTTTTCTTATGAAAATTCTCTATTTTTTTCGCGGAGAAGCACATAACTTCCTCTCTTCCGTTGTAGCGGTCGCGGGAAAGAAAAAAATTGTCGCAAAGTGACTAAATGGTTTAAAGTAAGCCAAAATATGACTGTATATGACTTACGAAAATTGCATCATTTTTGTCATTATAGATAAAATTATGCTTAACTTATATTTTCCATGGAATTAACATAAAGGAAAAATAAAACATATCATAATCATCCGGCTTCTAATTATCAAAACGAGGGCAATAAAATACCTTTCACCATTATTAAATACGTTGTATTTATTTTTGAAGGAGAACATGAGAATGATTTTTATACAAAAGAGTATTAAGTGAATCAGGTGCACATATTAAACAATTAGTGCAATGAGTTGATCAATACCAAGAATAACTATTCGTTTCTGTCTCACCAATGTAAGAAAAGAATGCAATCAGGAACTCGATAAGAAAACGATTTTCAGGAGAACACTCATGCATCGAAATACGCAATCGCCTTCATCCGCATTACACAGTGAGTCATAGCAACTATTTGTGTCATAGAACACTAATAGAATTACTTTCCTTTTTTTTGAACAGTCAAAGTAAGGCACATCGATATCATTGTTCACTCCGGATTTGAAAGAAACCATTACCGTGATTTACCTACATTGTTCCAATAATGTCCCAACAATGGCAATGAGTCAACAATTTTGCTATTTACAATTGGATTAAAGGTTTCAGAAAATGTATTTACCCAACGATATAGTGAGGAAAGTACTGTTTGAAAAATGTATCATTTTAAATGCGTATTTTGAGTGCAAACATATTCTTATACCAAGAATTAAAGAGCTTTGTCTGGAATATTTTAGTACCGTGTTGTTGTTTTTTTTTTGTGTGCAAGATGTCTGTAATAATAGTCGTGGAGTTGAACAAATAAAAAGTGGAGTAAACATCTTATCTGATGTGTTCAACCTTTCAGAACTCAGCAGGAAACGAGAAAAGTAGGGCATTGATCTGTTCCAGTTATTATATTTATTAGAAGACAAAATATGAGTATGAAGATTTTTACCTTTAATTATTAAATTAATCTAAAGTGTTTAAAATTTTCCACTTTTGTATTTTCGTTATCATTAACATTAAATATGTTTCAAGGCTCAGAGCGTCTCATTATAGATCGCGAAGAAACACGCAGCAATCAGATAAGGAATTGTAGCTTACAAATAACGAAGATAGATGGCTCTCGCTGTAATACGTTGGCAAGATTGCTTGAGAATGCAGCGTGTCTTTTGAATTATCTAACGTTGAAACCAACAACTGAAACTTTAAATAGGTGTTTCCACGTACATAATTAAATATTATTCCCAAAATTTGTATTTTTGATTATTGTACTGGATCAGAATAGCGAATAGAGAATGAAACTCTGTAGAAGGGGAAAACATAGAAATCAAGAATTTAAAAATTTATACGGGCATATTACTTACGAATCGAATAAATTAGCGTTATCTTACAATATGTAATATAAGATAGTAATGATAAGCGTTATTGATGGAAGAAAGAAATCTCATAAAAAGTACGGGGATAAAACAGACAAAGAATTGGAAAGAAACAAACGCCCATTGTAGTATGAACAGAAGCTCAGTACAAACAAGCTAATTTCTTAGTTACCTGTTTCGTAACAATATATTGTCTCATGATGATTTTGAAAAAAAAATTCGAAAAGCCTACAAAGACTCATCATGTTTCTTTTTCCGTCTTATCAGTAGCGGTTTCAATTGTTGTATTTTTACTCTTCTTGTAGATCTTGGAAAATGCGTGATGCATTCTGCACATGCATAAAACTCCCGTTTCCTCCAGCAGTTCTTATTACTTCCAATTCAGACTTAAGACAGCTACTTTCTACATTTATCTGTTTGTCCTAGGCATTAAAACACTTTTTGAAGAATATTAACTTCTGTAGATGTAAGACTGTTTGCATATCGCTGAGACATGATCACAATCACTAGCTGTTAAGTGGTGTTTCAAGAGTGAAAACAAGTGATCACCTGATGGTGTCAGATCAGCCAGATATGTATGTCTAAAGCTACCGTATGTCCCATTTTGGTGTTAATAACAACGATATCATAACGGCAAGTTAATCATCATGAGATAATTGCATACCTGAGAAGATATCTAATGTAACAATTATTGATTTTGATACATCCAAGAGTGCGTAGAAGGAATGGCCCAGAAGATGGGAATTTCTGCTTAATTTCATTTTTTGAAAAAAGATGTACAGATGCGTTGGAAGTCACACACCACAGGAGTTGTTTCCTATATTTAGAAAGAAAACTGGCCTTCCGCTTGAAAGAATACAAAAACGGCCTGAAGACCTGTTGCCCGAAAGTATTCTTTCTTACAATTTAATACATTTTCTTTCCCCCTAATACTTTATTCCTGGCTGAATGTAGCGTTTCTGATGCTTTAAGCTGTTTTGAAAACACGTTCATACGTTGAAAATTTATGTAATATGTGTTCTACATAAAAAAATTTAATATTATAGTTATCTGGTTTTTCATCCTCGATTTTAGTAAGTGAAAAGTTATATTTTGAGAATGACTATTAAATGATAAAAAGCTACCAAAATATATAAACGCTACTCCTTTTGGCAGCTGCCGTCTATTGGAAAGTACATTTTTTTTAATTTTCTGAATTTTTCGTCTTCCTAGTGGTAAACCCGAAATATTACTTTAAGAATATTAAAGAAGAGTGAAACCTCGTTCTATAAGGACGTTTTTGTTGAAAAAATTGGAGCAGTTTTTTATTAAAATTACGTTTAAGCAGTATTGTAAATGTGAAGTTTTAAGAACATTTTCACAGAAAACGTTTG
>BOPP01000548.1:27455-40883 GCA_017312745.1 Gryllus bimaculatus | reverse complement strand
CAAAGATTACATTTGTTATACGTTTTACTATCTTGTAATGCTTATAAAAGCAAAATAAAAGGATTGAAAGATCCACAGATGTCCAATAAAAGCTTTTAGATCCTGTTAGGGGTATATTCAGTTCCAATTAGTTTCTAGTTCCAATTAGCTTTTAGTTTCTAATTTGGTTTCGATTGTACGACTTGCAAAAACTCATTTTTTGAAGATACGATATTTCCATTGACTATAATGTGTAAGTACTACGACAATGGCTTTCTCGTCTGACAAAGACTCTCTAATAATAATGCTTAATTTACTACAACTAAATTTGTGTGCATTCCTACGTTTTTTCGACAATATTAACCACATCCGTCAGAAAATGATCTCTTCCAAACATTTCTTCTCTTGTACACTTAATGCAAACACGCAATTAAAACCAATATCCAAGTTACTTTTGTAAATTAAATGGGGAATACTCAGAATTATTTTGGATTAGACAACTGATGGAAAGAAACAGTCTTTTAAATACGCAATTCTGAACATTGATGAAATCAGTAGATGGCAGACGTTATTCAATTATGGCGCGCAGGTAAACTATTGACATTGATGTACTCTTGAGTCTGTGATGTAAATGTAGGCGAAAAATGTCTGGAAAGTAACCATTCACACCATTAACATATCACATTACGTTCTCAGTGTATATCGATCGCTTGAACGCATTTGTGAATGCTGAGGGCATGGTATTTGAGACGTTTAGTATGGTAATGTTGTCCAACCTTCTTTTTTGGCGCCGCCCATTGTGATGCGTAATCTACAGCGTCCTCCACATGCGTACGCTGGTGACCGTGGGAGTGGGTCACGGCAGGGGATTCTAGCTTAATAGGGCTAGGCCTGGCATGCGTTTTCGGTAAGGATTAGTTGAAATTCCGCCCGTCGGGAGGCCTGCAGCCGCAGTGTTAGAAAGAGAAAGCGAATATTAAACAGAGAAAGAGAATTCGGAGGACACGAATGCGACCGGGAATGAACGAGTCACCGAAGACATCCAAGTCCGCGGAGGACTGAGGGACGAGGGCAGCCTTTCTTTTGCGGTTGTGTCCTTGATGGTCTATGAGCTTGGCGAACACTTGCAATTTTTTTGTTCCTGGATATTAAGCTATTAAGGGGTAAGAATTGTGCCTGTCTCGGAAGGTGAGGAAGAGATAGTGGCATCCAACACATCAGGAAAATGGGCCACTTCTCCCCGCCTGAAGTCACAACGCCATCTGGGAAATGGCAAGTGCATGATCCTGAGACAGAACCATCAACCCCCAGCTCTCAGTCTCGCTCACGAAGTGGCGGGATTCTCATATCCATTGGTGCAACTCGTGTAAAGGATCTCACCCCTCGTAAGCGTCTGATGTATCGTGACCTTCAAGAGCGCAAATCAAACAACTGCAAGAGCGTGTGAAGTTCCTTCACTGTCTACGCACACAGTACAGTCTACGCGCAGGAGAACGAAGGAACGGAACAGCCTTGCAGATGAAATTGGGAAACATATTTCGCCCCTGTTTTATGACCTGAAGGCTCAGCTTAGCAACAAATCAAAATCTCCTTTTGGTCATAGATGGTCTACAGAAGTGAAGGTGTAATTTGCTTAGCCCTTCGCAACCGTAGTCTTCAGGCATATAAACTCCTCAGAAAGTTCATGTTACTTCCTTCTCCAGATACTCTTCTCCAACTTTCCAATAAAATTCCTTTTCATGTTGGCCTCGATGATGTTTTGCTTCAGAGGATCAATTAAAACTTATGACTCCAAGTTCAAAAATGTATTCTCTCATTTTTGATGAAATGTCAATTCAGAAGAATTAATTATTTAGTCCGTCCAGAAATTATATATTTGACTATGAAGATATAGCTTCTCAACGTAGGTGGCAGACCATGCTTTAGTTTTTATGGTTCGTGGTCTCATTGACAAATAGAAGCAACCTATAGCATCATATTTGGGTCATGGTATAATTTCGACCACAGATTTAGTAAAGATAATTATGGATGTCACAGGTGATTTACAAAGAATTGGTTTTAATGTTGTGGCAATTGTGAGTGACCGGGCACCAACTAACGTTCGCTGCTTGAAAACTTTGGTCTTAAAAACCTGCAATTGGGATAGACCAATTTTAAAAATTAATAGTTGTAAAATTTTAATTGCTGATCCTCATGTTCTCAATGCAACAAGAAAGCTCTTTTGGACAACAAAATTATTTTTAAAACAGATAGTAGAGAAGTTAAAGAAACTAGCTGGCAATTTTTAGTGGACCTTTTTGAATGAAAAAAACATGGGGAATATCACAAATGAACATATTTATCCAAAAAGGAAAATGGACAAAGGAAATTGGAGAAAAAGGAAAGGCACGGTGTCAAAATATCAACGCTGTTTCCTCATTGTGAATAATGCTCGGAGACTTGGAAGAGATATCGTTGGTAACTCGACGTCTCAACCAAGATCCACTTGAGAATCTCTTTGGTGTTGTGAGGCATCGTGGTATTCGCAACAACAACCCTACGAGTCTGCAGTTTGATTCGGCTTTGAAATCAAGTATTTTGAATGGGGTGATTGGAGCCAATGGTAAATGTAACTGCGAGAAAGATGTTTTGTCTAATTTGCGTGAATTTGTGTACAAGATTGGGAGTGTATGGGCAACAGACACTCATGTCTGTGATGTTATTGACAATTCACCTTTCTTGAAGGGGGAGAGGAAGTGAAGACGACATGTGCCTGGATCGCCACGATGCCTTCAGATCTCATAAGCGATCCTCTAATAGCTGATGAGGCAACAAGGAAAACCAGTAAAATTCTTAACAAAATTCCCTATCTTAAGTCCAGCCATTCTTGTTTTGTGTTCTGTATCTATTGCCACCATATTCCTCCACGTGAAGGAAGTAATATAGTGTGTGTATGTTCCAAATCAAAGGATATTGTTATTAAAACATTCTGGGAGATATCTTTGAAAATTTTCAAATTTTTAGAAATGAAAGGACATACACCAAAACTTCTTGAGAAACTTGAAAATTGTCAAAAATCAGATTTTCACTTGTTTGGCTGTAAAGAGCATTGCTCTGAGATACAAAATTTAATAGAACTGTTGCTGAGCAAGTATGCGATAAATGAATTCTGTGTGAGGGTCACAACTTCTTTGAAAAGAAGTAGGTTTGGTAAATTACTTAAGTTGTTATGGCCCTGACCCTAAAGCCTAATTTATTGGCTCTGGAGCCTAATTGACCCTGGAGCCTAATTTATTGGTTCTTTAGTTACAACTTGTACATCATGCTGGTTTTATCAGAGAAATGTTGCATCAATTTTGTAAAAATGCAGATAAATGTTACATATGCAACAGAAATACAAGTACACTAGGTTTTACTTCATTGTGTTCTGTTGCTTGAGATACCTAGTTTCTACCTGATTTTAAGAGAAAAAATGCTTGTATTGAGAAATACATTTTTAAAGGCTCCAGGGTAAATTTTAATGTATTTGCCAACGAACTTGGCAAATTTTCCCCTTCTGAAACAATTTATTGTTGTATCAAAATTTGTCTGGTGTGTTAGTTTAATTTTTTTGTTCTTTTGTGTATTGTTTTGATATAGAAATGGTACCACAAGCACTAGATATAAGGTTGCTTTCTAGTGGAAGTTGCACTTAAAAACACTGCACATAAAATGGATGTTATTTTTCATCCTTTTATAGGATGCAAAACAATGAGCTGCAGTAATAACTCAAAATTAAATTTCGTTAATAATTTAATTACTGCTGCCATTTAATTATAATGTATTAATATATTGTATAAATTGCATTTAATGATAAGCACAATTACTTCAGCTCCACTTACTGTCTGGAAGCAAATTACAACTTGGCTCTCTCTTTGAGATTTGCTAGGAAATGCAATGTTGCATCATAATGAAGAGAAGAACACAGTAGTTTAAAAATGTTTTCAAAATTTACGTAAATGTCATTATTAGTTTCTTGGACTCCGATTCAATAAACAATAAAATTGGAAATTATTAGAGCAACAATAATTCAATATTAGACATTTAAATTATCAAATAAATTAATAAGATGTTTGTGTAAATTAATTTGGAAAATATATGTGAAAAGGAAGACTAGACTAATGTACGAAACTAAAAAGGTACTTTCATTCCAAACTCTTATCGTTTTAGATATTAATCTATTGCACTTTGTGTAAGACAATCAAGTTTCTGACAATCTAAAATTAATGGTGCATTTGAAAAGATTATTCATATTTAAATTTGTACAGTGTATTCAACTTTTTAATTCTTCTAAAGAATTGTTCATTTTACATTACTTTTCCATTAAAATGATTTGTGAAGTATACTTATTAAAGAAGAATTTCGAAGATAGTATTGAAACGATGGCTTAATATGTAACGTTAATTGCTACTGCTCAGCAGTGAAATACAGAGCTGCTCTTTTGCTTGCTTGAATTGTCATGGACAGTAAAGTTTGTTGGATTTGTAATTAAATGATATATTATTAATTATTAATTTCGAAATCAATATTGTCATATTCAACTAGTTATTTTATTGCAATTATATAAGTAATGTCTTTGCAATGCTTGGAAGCACAATACAGTTAAACATAATAGAAATATCAATAAAATAATTTTTATAATAATACTATAATTTTTGATATCATTAAGCAGTTTTCTCTTCAGTAGTTTGTAATAGTAAGTGGATTTTTAATCACTTCAATATTGATTGATGGAAAAGATTTCTCTCCAGAGGCACTTCGAGATCAAGTATTTTCATAATAGATATTATGTTGATTTATTGTTCTGATTTCATTGAAGTAACTACATGATTGTTGTGAATTTGTGATATTTTGCTATTATTTCGCTTTCAGTCCGGTCAGTGAATATTCCTTGAATCCCATTGGCTGCGTGAGTTTCAAACTCCTTCGCCTAGGTGGGGTTGTCCATGTGTATGCGGCATCGCGCGGGCGTTTGAATCTCCAGTGGCCCCTCGCGTGAACAGCACTAAGCGATTGGCCACACCACTTGCAGACGTAGTGATACCAATGCGATCAGAACGTTTTGGCCAAGGTGGCAGGGAAAAGGTTCAAATATAAGAGTTTGGAAATCTAGATCAGCCGAATGTGGGGCATAAAAGCATAGGTCGTCACGATGGTTATCGGATTTCTGGGATTTGTTCCGCAAAATTTGTGTAAAATCTTAGTTAAACATTCTGGTAATTCATAAGACTCAGAAGTGCAAGAAATTGCGTTATTTGTAACAACCCACATTTTGCACAAAGTATTGTAGAGGCAACGATACTCCCTAGATCTCTCTAGGAAGCTTGTTGTAACTCGGAGTAGACTTTAATCAACCAACTCATTACATCTTTAATCGTGAATTACAGGAATAATAATAATAATAATAACAATAATAAGAATATTAATAAAAATGAATTAGTTTTGTTTCATAGAATGTTAAAGTTAATAAAAGGCAAGAAATGAGTTCCTTTCAATTTTATTTTCTCCCCGCACTCTCACGCTCTAGTCACTCTCTATCTCTTACCCTCTCTCTTTCTCTTTCTATCCCTAACCCACACACTTTCTCTGCCTATGTAGCCTTTTGGAAATGCTTCGCAAATTAACACAGCGAGTCGCCACCGCCAGTCGGCTCCCGTAAAGCACGCGACGTCTCTCTCTCCCTCTCTTTTTTCCTTTTCTTTCCTCGGCTCTCCCATCTTCCGCCTTCCACTGGCGCCGGCAACCGATTCTCGGCTTGAGCGCTAGGGCTTTTGTCGTCATCTTGTTTTCAGGAATTAATTTCAATTTATTTGCGTCCACATTATTTATTTCGGCAATGAAATAAAGGTTTCTTGAAATACTGTCCAACAAATTTAAAACCAAGATTACGAAAATTTAGTAATAAGTCAGAGAGGGATTTTTTAATAAATTGGAAGGAAAATAGACGACCTTTATGAAGCGGTTTTAAGTAATGTCTTTCGTAGGGCCTGTAAACAAGAGAAATTTGATTACGAGTTCAAGTTTGCGACCCGTGGAAATAATAGCGTTGTGTTGTCAGAATCCACGTTCTGTGCGAGGGACGTTAACATTGAAAAAGTAATTCAGGCAAAACATCTGCCCGTTCGTCTGCCGTGTGTGAACTAAGCTAGCGGCTTTACTGATTTTTTAATATTTCCCAATCGATCTGGCTGATGTTGCGACCTATTAAACTATAGCATTTTATTTTGGGGGAGAAGTTTATACGAAATGTTAAGTATTTTTTTTCAGAAATGGAATTACATCTTTGGATGATGATTTTATAGAGTAAAGAACGCTTAAACGGTCGCAGGTTCGCTTTTCGTTTAATTCTCTGAATTTTAAAAATTGAAGTTCAGTTTTGTCAGTGTCTCCTTTCAACTGCAATATCAAAGATACAATTTTTTCTTTAGAACGAAATCTGTTCTTCAAAATTAGTTTTTAAATGAGATCATGTGGAATTTTGTGTAAAATAGTATATAGTAGTATTCGCGTATTACTAATGTCTTTAATTAACACATTTTGGAAAAACCGTAAGATTTCCGAATATAATCGGGAAATTAAGGAGCAGGCACATTAATAATAATAATGATAATTATTATTATTATTATTATAAATGAACTGAAAGATGTTAGACCTGGATCTCAGGATGCAAGAGCAACTCATTGATAAACTGTAATTATTTAGGGCAAGTGCTTGAAAAAACAAAGAAACTTGTACGCATGCCTACATAGATTACGCTAAAGTATTCGACACATTCTTGGCTCCTTCAATGTTTGAATGTATACAAGGTCCACCCGTTTATCCAAAACTTCCTGAAAACCGCGATGAGTCGATGGAATAACAAATTGTATCTCTAATGGGAAACAATCCGCCCACACAGACTATACACATCCACCGAGGGATTTTCCAGGGTGACACTTTAAGCCATTTTTTGTTCTACTTAGCCTTGAATCCCCTGTCTACTCTACTTAATTCATCTCATTATGGAATCGCTCTTAAAAAGGGGAACTCAACTCTTCTCTGTGTCTCACATCTTCTTTACATGGATGACCTTGAAGCTCGATGCAGACACTGAGAGTCATATGTGGCAACTAATACACGTGACGGAGAAGTTCACTGACGACATTAAGATGAAATTTGTTTTGGATAAGTGCAGGAGAATGAATATCATTCGGGGTCATATGCAAGTTATAAATTTGGAAACTGATAATGAACCAAAGATTACCTTCATGGAACCCCATGAAACTTACAAATACTTGGGTTTCCATCAGTCACTCCGAATCAAACACAATGGTACTAAGAACATACTAACAAATGAAGTGTGTAAACGATTGCATGGACTCTTAAAAACTCAACTCTGCTAGAAACCTTGTGCTGGCCGTCAATTCATTTGTTATTTTAGTGCTGACATACTTCTTTGGCGTTATTAAATGGAGCAATACCGACCTCGACGACCTCCAGAGGGCAATTCGAACCGCTATGACTCAACACCGAAAACATCATCCCCATTCAAGTACTGAGAGTTTTACCCTTCGCAAGGTCGCAGGAGGCGAGGTATTGTAGAATAAATCTACACAGCTCTCAAGTTGCTTCACTCAGAAGAATACTTCTTGGGAGCATTGTGTTCAGCAAGCAGAGTGAGCGCACTGATAATAACTATAGTCTTGAACTTGAAAAAGCTTGATGCGCATGTTCAACCAATCATTAACGAAAGAGAAGATAACGTTATGGAAAGCGAAGCATCTGCATGGAAGGTACCCTCACGAGCTGAGTAAACCAGAAGTGACATCCTCTGGTCGCACGCATGCCGCTCAGCACGGGACTCTCTTTCCGGAGACAGAAGCCATTATGATAGCTATCCAGGACCAAGTTGTGCAACATGAACTCAGACAACATTCTGAGAGATTCTACCATTCATTCCGACTCGTGTAAGAAGATGTGAGGTGCAAGCAAGAAACTAATCCACACAAGTGACAAGTGGATGTAGCAGTCACGCACAGTTGAATTAAACAAAGAGCATGATAAACTGGCGAAGCAGGTCCACCAATTATTGCATTGAGAACGGGCTTACCTCCACTTCGTGCCGTATATAAATATTGTTCCTCAGAATGTGTTTGAAAGATAGTGAGCCCACACTCCACTGGGTCGCTACATTATCACATGACGACATGTCGGCAGAATGACTCGACATCACGTACATTAATAGAAACCATCAGCAGGTTTTCGTTATCGATATATAATACTAATACCACAACATATCGGGAAAATATCAAGAGAAGATTCAGAAGTATATACGACTCTCGCCCATGAAGCGCAACTCAGTAATCCAGTAAAGTACAACTTGCGCTATAGAAAATCTGCTACAGGAGTGATCCCCAAAATGACCATTTCAGGCACTGAGGTCTTCACTTGATGCAGGAATATGTATATCATATGCAAAAGTCAGAAATTTTGAATACAAGCGTATTGTCAGAAGCCAATCTGACACTTCAGTTAAAGCAACCACACACCTGGTCATATTCTGTGGTGGTGACATACCGACCAGTAGATACTGTGAATAATATAAGATAATAGATAATATTAATAACAATAATAATAACATAATATAATAAAGTTGGCTACATTGGCTGTCGCTAGGGAGTAAGAAAAGCCTATAAGCACATTTACAATAAATCTACGTTTTCAATACCAGGAACCATTACACAGCTATAAAACAATTTACAATTACAACCAATTTTACTTTGCGTTACGAATTCCTCGTAAGAAGAGAAAGTAAAATAATTGTTTACCAAAAAGGCATTTTCGTTCAGAAAAAGTTTAAATGCGGGCAGTTGGAAACGAGAAATTGAAGAATCTGTTGCTGACAATTGAAAAAAATCCTCTTAACAGTGCGTATAGCCGAACCCATGTTTGAGTTCTTGAAACAGAACAATTGGTTGACGGCATACGGTCGTTTGTGTTCAATACTAGAGCTAAACGCTTCAGCCGATTTTTCTTCAGAATTGATATTACCACATTGATCTGAAATGATTCGTGGCTTTGGGACTTTGAAAGAGTATTTTGATTTTGAGGGTAATTCCATGAAAGCCTCAAAAAAACATTTTTTGAATAAAAAAGGCACAATTTGTTAATTCAATTTTGTTGTTGAATAGTGACGTTTAGATTAATAATGCAGTCTGCATTTTTGTTTCCTCGATTTTTCAAAAAATTGAAACACTTTTAATATCAAAAAACCCCACTTTCAATATACAAAATTGTAATGAAGATTTTGCTCAGACAAAGTCTCTTGTAAACAATTATCTCTTTAAAAAAAGTTACAAGGTGTTTAAAAAAAAAGAGTTGTGTTCGCTAATTGGTGCTTGAAATTACAAAAAAAATTGTTCTCAAAAAACCCCTACAATTTTTATTGTAATTTTTCTCGCATTTTTAATAAAACGACGGTAAAAAAATGTCAATTGTCTCATTTCAGCTTATAGCTCCGATTCTTTCGAAAAATGCCAAAAGAATGTCCATTTAAAACTACACAAAATTAGGAAGAGCAATTTTGCTTTTTTGATGCCAAAAAACAAGCTCTGAAAACAGGTCAGTATGTTTTTTTAAAAAAAAGAGCTATTTCGGCTAAATTGTGTCTGATTGATGCTAGTATCTAAAAAATTTTTCGGAAACTGCCGAAATATTTTAATTAAAGTTTTTTCATCGTATTAAACAATTAAAACTAGGGTACGTAAAATGGCCGAGATTTCACCAGTATTTAGTTTTCCAACTACTAGTCTGGACAAGCCTTCTTTCCATCATTGCTGCCTTGCGCGGCCGATATACAAATTTTTCACATTTTCTCAGTCACGTATTCCAAATCTGATAAAATTACTCTTGCCTAATTCTAAATATACATCCTGCAACGTGCGCGGATGCGCAACTAATAAGAGGCTGTGAAAAATGGGAGGCTTCATCAAACAGAAACCGGGAGCGATTGCGGGCAGGATTTTTAATTCATGAATGGTATGTTCTGTAAAAACTATTAGAAATCAAAAAAAAACCTTATTAATACCTTTAGATACTATATAATATATATACTAAACTATATTATAATAACTGAGTATATATATATATATATAATTATATTATATATATATATATATATATTAATATAAATAATGAATCGCGAAAATGTGTTGGTAAAGCGCATATAACTCAAACCGCTGGACATTTGGGCAATTCTTGTTTTTTAATAATTGTTGAAGTTCAAGGATGGTTTAACGTCCGAGAAAAATTCAATAATTGCCGAAAAACCTAAAAACAGCTCTTTTTCTTTTTTCCCATACAAATTTTTTCTAACAAAACGTAGAGTCAAATTTGAGCTTTATAGCTTGTAGGACTCTGTTTAAAAGCCAACATCATTGTTGTTAGTAGCACAAGCACTCATTGTTGTAGTATGTTCCTAACGTCAAAGAGTCCAATTCTGCTAGGGTTTGCACGTCTCCGGTTTAGATCGGGACTTCGGTTTTGAGCTTCATCTCCGTGTTCTCGGTTTTTAAAAATTATTCCTTTGTTTTTATCAATTTCCAATAGCATTTTAATTTCTTTACAAAATAAATAGATTTGTTCAAGCTTAAATATTTAAAGCTTATTCTGTATTTTCACCAGAAATCTGTCCTTTCTTCTTTCGTTAGAAAGATAATAGAAAGCAGAACATGAAAATTGGGTCTTTGCGATTCTCGTGTGTATCGCCATCCCGCTGTCTCTTTCGTTCTACGCATATCAGACAGAGACAGCATCTAGCGGGGTTATGCGAGAATCGCATGCGCGCAAAGTTTCAGAATAATCCCCGGGAAATGCTATTCGATATCTTCATTTTTGAACAAGATCGAATTTTCGTATTTCGTATCGAACATTTCGTATCAAAGGCTGAATATTTAGAATACAATAACAATTGAAATAAATGTTAACCAACGAATAATTTATACAGGTAAGTTTTACATACAAATTTGTTTTACTATCTCATATAACTAAATGAAATAATTAATCATAAATTCTTTTGTTTAGAAATAACTAGAAGTTAGCTATAGTTTATGAGCAAAAACAACATTTTAAGAAAGTCAAAAAGTTGTGTAAATTCGTAATTAAGAAACGAATTAATAAAGAGGTATGTTAAAACACTACATAATAGACTAATTTAAGTATAAAAATATTTAGCAAAATATTCTTTCTCATTTAATTTTTTTATTTAATTTGAATTACTAAAATAGATGAAGTAAGTGAATTTATAAATTAACTCTACTCACATACACACTTTATTTAGCAATTTAAATATTTAAATTACCCCCCCCCTCCGGTCAGCGACGTCCCGGTTTTCTGGCAATGCGCAAGGTGGGCAACCCTACAATTTGCACTTTATTACCGTTTTTACAAGTAAATCAATTCGATATCTACTAAACAGTGGGTGCGTGTGTGCGTTGGACCATGAAGATATACATCGTTGGAGGATTAATGTACGCGTTTCGAACTGATGGTATAATATAGATGTGGCCTCTATTAGACGAAGCAATTTTAGGTAGGAAGAAACCCTAAGTGCCTACAAACCAGCTAATACCGATCTAATCATGCTGCAAACAAGAACGTGACGATCCGAATATGAACGTGAAAAGAATTCGGATATCACAACGGTGAAGCGCGACGCATACATTCAACTAATAACTCGCCAAGTTTGAATGAGCGCTTTTCATTAGATGTGGTCAATTGACGTACAGTACTACCAATGTGTTGTGTATTGGTTCTATGAAACTCGGTTGCTCATATTGTAAGGCATTTGAATATTTAAAACGAAAACTAATGGATTTGTTTTGGCAAATGGTAAGTGAAATTGAACTTGTGGATACACCACCAGAGCCATTGTACTGCTGTGTTTCAGGAATAGGAACAGATTCATACCTTTTTGAAAAATATCAAGCAATAGATAACAATGCTTTCAATGTTCATTTGGGTCAACAAATAGTAATTCGGGAAATTTATGCAACTTTCATATTCGTTTGCTATGTCAATCCCTAAAATGAGTTTAGGTTAGAATCATCAGTAAATAATATTTATTGTTCTGGTCACCTAAGTTAAGATGTGATTACTATCTTAATTTCTATCATAAGATATAATCATCCTTAGTCCCCATATCATTTGGTGGATCAGTTCTATCGCACTTATATTATTTTGAAAACCCAATATAATTTTGATATAAGTTATTAGTTACAACCTAATTAGAGACAGGATAAAATGTTTAAAAACAAATATTATTTAGACTGTTATATGACAATCACATAATGTATACCCCACATTTGGGCTTATTTATTTTATTATATTTTTATTTTATCTAGTGTTTGGTCAAACATAATATTTTTTTAATTTGCAGATACAAGGCCAAATTATCACACAGCAGTTACTGTCTCAGTGTCAGCACACAAATTTATTTTATGGGCTGTTAATCACAAGAAGACTAATCTTGCGTTGTGGCACATAAACCAATTTAGTAAAAGAGGTCATTGTAGAACAATTACAAACTTTATTTCATGAAGCAACAATCTAGTTAATATATTGTTTTAAACTGCCTGGAATCTCGATGCCATAGATTACATCACAAAATTGTAATCAAGAGCTGGATAAAACACTGCGGTCAACAGTGCAAGGACGTTTTAATGCACCCGAACTATGGTGTGAAGTTGCTATCGTTGTTAGTTGGCGAAAACTTGGGAATCCCCCGTGATATTGTTTTTACGTTCGTGGAATTGATCAATTACCAAGTATAAAGGGAACACATCCCGCTCATATGATGCACTTGCAATACCCGGATTATATTTTGGACAGTGAAGATGCGTATGATTTCTCATAAAAATGTACATTTCTCCATTACACGTAATTAAAAATATTAGTTAATATTCTCAGTCACTATTTATGTATTTTAATTTTATTATTTCAGATGTTATATAAAACAAAAATCTATTTATACAGGTTCTAACTTAAAAAATTGTTGCATTGAAATTCATGTATTATTCAATAACCGCCTAATGAATTCGGAAAATGAGGACAATCCACATATTGAAATGTCGGGCCGATTATATCAGAAATATATTGTTTGAAATTGTATGTTAAAATAATTGAAACGGAGGAGATTTTAACATTTCAATCAGGTTGAAAATCAGCCAAAGACTTTCCGGATTTCTTGAGAGTATATTTCAACCTTCCGAGATTGCGATTAAATTACTGATGGAAAATTGCACAGAATGTTGCCTTCGGGATGGGGACTATTTTCTTCAAGCAAAACATACATTGGAAAAGCCCTCGGGGACATATGCACCGGGGGAAAAATGATGCTCAAAGATGCCATGTCGTATGTTCGTCATTAATGTTACAGCAGATTTGATCGCGGGT
>BOPP01000548.1:0-24209 GCA_017312745.1 Gryllus bimaculatus | reverse complement strand
AGTTTAAAATTTACATTATTTATTGCCCACCTCATTCGTGCAGACGGCTGCTGCTCGCGAGTTCGTGTTCTGACGAGCAAGGGTTGTTTTGTCCTGTTAAAGGGGTGCAATCGCACACTAGCCTAAGCTTTATAATTATGCATCCAGTTCTGATAGGGAGTTTTTAAGGGCAAGACCAATTGGTTAACTACGACAAGTCGAGACATTCAAGAAGTGTGCCTTTACATAATTTCGAAGGTCGTGACATACAACTTTTTGCTGTTTTAAACTTGTGTTTTATGTAGTTCAAAACCAACGTTTTTGTATTCAACGCTTTGGAAAACTTACTGTTGCTGTTCTGTGACAAAGGCTTTTCTATGCGTGGTTTGTTCATGGCCAAATTGTAGAATGAGTTCCGTAGCCGTCATTCTAATGAAAGCCGCAATCAGTATTGCAGTGTCTTCCAAAGTTTGAAGCAGGTATGGGTAAAATTATGCATTTTTTGTTCAATATGAGACCAGAAGAAGCGCCAGAACGAAAAACCAAAAACAGACTCAGAAGAAGAAGAAGAAAATGAATAAATGAGAAAATAAACTAGACAAGAGACCAAAGGGAAGGAAATCAAAAGTAAAATAAATATAGGAAAAACTAATGAGGAGAAAAGGAGAATAAAGAGAGGCGAAGAGCTGAAGCAAAGGATGGAGGAGGAGGAGGAAAACAGTGTTGCCGAGGGCGTAGACAAAGAAGGTATCTTCTTTCCTCTATGCCGTAGACAGCCCTGGCCTGCACTCGGGCGCTGGGCTGTTCGCGTCCCGGTCGCTGGGAGCGCGAGGATCGCGTGGGCGATATCGAGCCCCGCGCGGCGCGGCGCGGCGCGGAGGGGGTGGCGGGGTGGCGCGCTCCTCCGGCAGTCGCTGCCCACCGCCGACGCCGCGAGGCCGCCCCGCCCTCCCGCCTCGCCGGCTCGCGCGGACAGACTTCGGTCTGCCGGAGTGCGTGCTCTCCGCGTGCAGTTTCTCGAGGCAGGACGTGCTGGATCTAAGGTTGAGCCTTCTTCGCTCCGAAATTCCGATGTGCATCATCTTGGCTTGGTGCTAAAAGTAGGGTAGACATTGACAGGTTTTTGAAGTGATATAATATCAGTGGGAAGTTATTCTCTGAAATCGTGTAGTTTATAAGAAATTTGAACAATTATATCTGACCATATGTGGCCAGAAGTTTTTTCAAAAATGTGTAAGAAAGAGATTAGTTTTGCGAGTTCCGAAATTTTTGATTTAGAATTACAATTGAGTTGAAAGCAGTTTCTTAGTAAGAGCTATAAAATTCTCTACAATGAGAATACTATACTACATGTACACAGAAGATAAAATACAGACAAATCACTATTTTAATATCCGGTTAATAACTTGTCAGAATATTGAGTAAAATAAAGAAAATTGTAGCCTTGAAAAGGCAAATATTCTATCTCTGGACTTCTATGAAGTAAGTGTGTGTTGTTTTTGTTATATTCTGCAATTTTTTAAATACGTCATATTCTAATACCTCATTATTTTAAGTTAAAAGGGAGTTCTAGGATTTCATTATGAAACTCAATTATTATGTCTTAAATATTTTATGACATGAATCCTTCCCCAAGAACAAATGTTACGGCAAATCTAGAATTTTCGTGAGTGCGCGTTAGTGTGCGGATTAAGGCATCGGCCGCCAGTGTCGCGAGTGAAGCTCCAGGCCCAGCGTTCCCTGCCCGTGGCGATGCAGCGTGGCCCGAGCGGCGGGTGAGCGGCGGTGCGCGCCATGGCCCAGGAGGCGGCGGGGCGGCGGCGCGTCGCGCTCCTCGCTCTGCTCCTCGCCCTCGCCGCAGGTCAGACCCCCCCCCCCTCGCTCTCTGCGCCACGGCTGGCATCTGCGATCCCTCCGCAAGGCTTTCTCTTGTTAAGAAAGTCTTAATAGGTATTTATGGTACGAGTGGTACAATGGACATTTTATTTTGCGAGTAGGCAAAGTTGTTAACGCCAACGCTTGTTTTTTTTTGTCGCGCTCGCCTGACCTTTAACGACTTATGTTGTTTAAGGATACCTGGGCGACGGGGAAATCAGTGAAAGATAAGGATTGGGTAAGGATACGTTGGGTTGAGGGAGCGGTAGGAAATATGAGAAATTTTGACGGGGGGAATCTTTTACCTTTGTTTTAGTACTTATAGTCTCATTAGTAGTTTGTCATTGTTGTCTGTGTCGATGCGTTGTCTTCGTCGGAGTCACGTCTGTCTGTGTGCCCTCTGGCTTAAGTGACGGTGGACGGAGTCGGAGGATGTCGAGTGGGTGCTGTTTTTGGGAGATCGGGGTGGGTTTCGGAGGATGTGGTGATGGGGTAGGATTAGTTTTCGGAAGAGAGTGTTATTGATGTATGTTCTAATGCAGGCATTGATGTAAGAGTGTAAGGATGTGGGTAATGTTTAGATTGGATCTTAAGAATTTGAAAGATGTGTACTGGTTTAACTGTAGTGTAATAGGTTTGTATTTTCGTTTTGAATGGAAGAGTTAGGATGGGATTTATTGCTCCAGTGATACCATTAGTTTTGATAGATATTTTGTGGATGTGGTTGAACCAGAGGAGACATTGGGAGACGGTTAGATTGGAGTATTTAACTTATAGTCATGCTAATGGTGATAGTAAGATTGGAGGGATGCATTGTATTGGAGTAGACGATTGCTTGGTATTTTGATGGATTAATGGTTTTATTGTTTCGGGAGAACCAGGGGTTGAATGAATCTATTGCGTCTTGAAGTCTGTAGAGGGATCGGGTTAGGGAGCGGAAGGATGTAAGTAGGGCAAGGTCATCGGTATAGAGGAAGGTTTAGACTCCAGGGGTGGGTGGGATGTCATTATCGTAAATGAAGAAAATGGGGAATATCACGGCTCCTTGTGAGACGTCGGCTTGGATAGGGTAATTGGGTGAGTTGTTGGAGAGGTGACAGAATGTGCTTTGGAAGAGGCGGGCGGATTGTGATGGGGTGGGGGACGGAATCATAAGCTCTATTAGGGTGGTAGGAATTTCTTTTCGGTTTTGGAGGGAGGTGGCTCTTGCTAAGGATGAAGTAGGCTTACGCGGCCGGAGTCATGCGAATGATCTTGGCAGTCCGCGCGACGCCGCTTCGGCAACACGGCCTTTGATGCGGCGTCTCTTGGACAGCCATGGCCATGGCTAAGGATAGGTATTTATGGGGGTTTGCTGGGTCGCAGAGCGCCACTCTTTGAAACAAAATTGGGAAATACCAAAATGGGTGTATGATGGGTGTTAGGCAAAGGAAAAGTATTTTTCAAAAAATTACTGGGGAAGGCTCATAGGGCGGTAGTTAGAGGGGAGCCGATAGCCCTTGCCAGGATTCGGAATCGTGATAACTCAGGCGGTCTTCCAGGTGGTAGGAAATATAACTTGAGACAGGATGTTTGGATAAGGTCCTCTCATGTCGTTGATTTGTAATTAGGTCAATTGCGTTTTTGGTTAAGTTCTTTAGTTGGGATGGAGAGACTCCATCGGGTCCTGGCGTCTTGGTGCAATCAATCGTTCGTAGAATTTGCCTTAGTTCTACGTCGTTTGTCGTCCAGGTTTGTCGTTAGTGACGGGGATTGAAGGAGTCTTGAAATAATTGTGGATGACGTCAAGTATTGGAATATTAGAAGGTAGGAAGCGTACCGCAAGGGATTGGTCGAGGGTGTTGGTAATTATTTGGGAATCAAAGGCTGGGGTGTTATTGATTAGGATGGGAGATATCCGGCAGGGGGAATGGCGCACTACATTAATTTCTTTGTGTGTATTGTTGGGGCTGCGGTTGGCTATCAGTAAGTATTTATGTGTTTCATGTCGTTGGAGTTGAGTGTGAATCCATCTTTGTATTTGCTTTAGCGATGTCTTGTCTTCGTCTCGCCTGTATCTGTAATAGTGTCGTTGTATTCATCTTTTTTTATCTGATTATTGTTAGTATTGCGTCAGGATGTAGGATTTTGGAGAGGGTGGTGATTTTTCTGTATGATTGATCTGGTGAGTGAGGTGGGCTATGGATTTGTCAATGGTTTGTATTATATTCTTTTCTGTGTCGTGGTTTTTCTTCGATAACCGTTTTTTGTATGATGTCTAGTCAGTCGTGGGAGAGGATGATTTGTTGAGGAGTGCATATATAGAGGTTGTGGAACATGTAAAAACAAAGGGGACGTAGTTGGAAAAATCATATAAATCATATTTAGCGTAAGAGATAGTTATCTGGAGTTGTGAGGAGAATAATGCGATGTCCATTATGTCTTGGGGATTTTCGTTGTGGATGTGGGTAGGTTCGGGTACAGCTTTCATATGGATCTAGGAGTTTCTGTCTAAGACGTTTTTCAGACGTAGTCTTGAAGTGCTGCTAGTTACGCAGCCACATGTTGTTGATTTGCTATTGAGATTTCCGGCGATAATAAATGGGTAGAAGAGATTGTTTATGATATCGATGTCGGAGTCGGGAAATGAGATTCTAGGGTGCTTGTAGCAGGAGATTATTATAATCGGGGTTGTGGTGGTTCCGATGATGATAGCAGGACTGCTATTTGGGGGAATGGTTATGGGTGTGAAAGCGCGTCGAGTAAGGATTGAAATGCCACTATGTAGGCCTGAGGTTCAATCTGTTCGGCTAGTTATGTAGTTAGGGATGGGAAACGATAAGTCAGGTACCAGCCACGTCTCTTGTAGTAGCAGAATTCCGATGGAGTAGTCATTGAGTAATTGGCTGAGGATAGGTTTCTTTCAGGTTATATCGCCTCCCGCATTCACGCCTCCCGCATTCACGCGGTCGGGGATAGGAATCGAGGAGAGGGGCTATTTTAGTTGAGAAAATCGATGAGTTTGATTGCTGAGATTCAGTTTCGTTATGTCCTCTGAGCCTTTGAGGATCTGTAGGAAGCTTGGAAGGTGAGATGGGGCCTTGGATATTGTGTGCTGTTGATTGTGTGGTTTGTTGTTCAGCACTGGATTGAGATGTGTGTGTGGCTGAGGCGCAAGAAAGGTTTTGGGGTCTTAGGGGAGAAAAGTTTGGGATGAGAAAGTTGAGGTGTTGGATTTTTGGGTTTTCATAATTTGTTGGTGAGGGAGGGATCTGGCTTTAATGATACTTTGACAGGTTGGGTTTTAGGTAGGGTGTGGGTTACAGTTAGTTTGTAATAGTAAATATGGATTAATCTTGCTTTGATGTAAGTCATTTCTCGTATATTTGTCTCGACAGTGTATAATTGAAGTGGGCTCTGTGTTCCGTTGTTGTCACATCTGAGCATTTTTGTCACGTGATGGTGTGTGATTTTCGGTCTGGTCATATTGCCTATGATATTGTGAAGGTTGTAGCTTGGTGGGAGTCCTGGTATCATGAATTTTGTCGTAGTTTTTCTGTCGCTCTGTTAAAATAGTAAGCAATAGCTACGAAGTATAGTCCTTTTATTCTTGAGTCTTTGGGTATCTGGTCAAGTATATAATTTTTGTAAGTGCGGTCAGCGTCATCGGTTGACCAAGTAGGTCTGTCCGGGTGCACTTTTTGTCATGTGGTTGTTAGTTGCCTTCATTAGGTCTTTTGTTAAATCAGATGAGTCTAATACTAAAGTCAGGGCAATTCTAAAATGTCCTATCCTGCCTCTAACCGTGTTAGTGGGTATTGGGGTTTCTCGGGGAGGTTATGAGTCAAGGGGGTGTTCTGAATGGTGGCATTGCCTTCTTTGGGGTCAGGGATTGAGAATGATTGGAACGGGATCGAGGTTTCTACAGGTTTAGGTTGGGTACGGGGTTTGGGTTTCGCGCTGTTGTTGACTGCTTGGAAACCGTCGCACAGTAGGGGATTTCTTTGTCGATCGGTGTGTAGAGGAGTCGGGGGAAGAAGTATGGGTCGTCGTCAGAAGGCGTTTTGATTGGTTGCGGAAAAGGTGCGGCCTGTCGCCGATAGTCTGAGTGGCGTGATCCTACCAGTGAAAGAAAGTGACTATTACCGCGTGTGTAAATACACTACTATTTAGAAAGACTTACTGATGTTCATTTTATATTTACACAAATCACATAATAATACATTAAGGTTAGGAGTAGCTAATGCAGTCAGACGAATGTTCTTTGGGGTTTTGGGCTATGTTTAAGAGGTAAAATTTGAACTCTTAAACATGGCCTCACTTTTAGCGCATACGGATTGGACTTTTAGCATTCTTTACATGCCCTGAAAGAACCGCGTTTACTAGTGTCTAAAAAGTATTTTTATTAATTCTGTAATACTGACATTCACTTTGCGGAACGTTAATTCACTCAAAACGGCCAGCGTCTGTTAGGGATTAATCAGGCAGCTGGCCGTTAAGAATAGAAACAAACACGCTGTAACTGAAGATGGAGAGTGAGTACACTTATTTCAAGAAATTGTATTTGTTTTTATATTATTCTTTACAAGATGGTATTGTAAAAAGGATTAACCCGTAACGCAAAAAACACAAATTACAGACAATACTGTATATTTGTTATTTATTGGCTTAGCGGCATACACGTTCTTAACTGTAATGTAACTAGGCCGACTCATGAGAACATTCCGACCTTTTTAATCTATTTGGAAAGTCGATCTTATATCATCTTCTTACTGGAACTTACGGAGTTGAGTCTAAAAAGTGAAACGATCGTCAAAAAATATCTTATTTTGTAGGCTACTGCATAATACATAACTGGAATCCATAACACGAATACCTTGTGTTCGAATTACGCACGGCAACGGAAATGCACCTCAATATGTGCGAATGGTTGCATGTGATGTCTATAGTGTTCCCTGTATTTTGTGAACTTTTTGTCTTAAAAAAGTTTTATACAACGTTACGGATAATTTTCTAGTAATAAGTACGTAGCAGTGGTACTCAGCAGTGGCAATAATGTGAATTTGGCTTCTGAATCCTATACACATAATAAAACGTTTGAAAAATCATTGAAGATAATAACAAACACGACACTATTAATCACTGTGTTTTAATATAGATTTTTAAGTGACGCTCTTTGTCACGATATTGACACAGAACTCGGCTAAAAATGTAGAATTAAATATTTGCCTACTTCATTAGAAGTCAATATTTTGTAGTTTCTTATACTTTCAAACAAATCATCCGTCATAGACAATTTCGTCACATGAGTAACAACAGAACTTCCCAGTCTCTTCATTTTGCCAACCTGATACTGTCACACGTTTCTGTAATTTTCTTATTGCATACGTGAACCTGGGCGTAAAATTATATATCTATAGATTTTTTTCGATAATGTTTTTGAATTGCCTTTGTTGAGACTGTGAAATATTGCTTAGATGAATCGGGAGAGCATTAGCAGAAACTGCAACTAGAAGTATTGTTAATCGCCTTCTGTATTCTCATCAGGCGAGAGAGAATTCTGAAAAACAGCGACACATGCATGACAAAGATTATTTGATATTGCTTTTAATTTCTCATCAGGTAAAAATCTGCTGCAATTCTGTCGAGTTCGATCACACGTTTTTCTGGTCTTGCGCGTAAGCCGTTCTGCTAAGACGCACACATTTTTGAGAACTGACGGAATTACATACTGAATGAATATTTTTTTTAAATCCATTGGACTTTACCATTTTTGAAAGTTAAAATATTAAATAAATTACCCCTATATAACAAAAAAATGTAGAACAATGTACGCGACTCTATAAAATGGTACACTCTACTTATAAATATTTGAATTCAGCATGTTTTTTCGCTGAGTTGCTTGGCTCAGCCGTTGTATCTTTTCTCGCTTGCAGGCAAGGTTAGATAAGATAACTTCCTGACAAGTTTCAAAACTGTCTAAAATTTGGAATCCATTTGAATCAAGACATCACTAGAATTTTAGAAATATTTATCGACTTTAAGAGAAAGAACAACAATCACTCAATTTATTCTCCACATGTTCATCTACTTATATTCTAATAAAAAACAGCTTATTTTTTTTAATTTTTTGGTTTCCTCATTGTGGAACGGAAATGTTATTTTAAGGATAAATAACAGTAATAAATGAAAGAACTGTAAAACCTTACTCTAAATGGCAATTTTCTTTGAAACATTTGGAGCTGTTTTTAAGAAAATGGTGTTTAAGCACTACTGTTAAAGCGAAATTTGAACCTCTTTTCACAGAAAATACATTTCCCGTAAAACTTCATATGAAGTCATTTCAAGTACATCCAGTCACAAATGCAATAGGGTTTATAAATCGCTGAAAATGTGCAAATTAAAGACGTGAGAGAGTTTCAAAAACTTGTAATTATTGAAAATTAACTTTTTTTATTTATTTAAGGTCGCTTTTCAACAACTGGGTCATAAGCGACCACGAGAATCAATTTATAATTTACAGAAGAATACACATTTTTTACAGTTATGTCATTATACAATTACATACAATTCATACAAGCATATAAATGGCCAAAATGTATTAATATTGTGGGTACTTACATAATTGGGATGGGTACACATATTTATTTATTGACATTACACAAGTTTTGATATTAACAACATGTTTGAAGGATTACTGTATACGAGATATGGGTAAAGGAGGGTCTTTATATTATGGTTTAAATTTTTGATGTTATTAAAAGTTGTAAGACTTTTATACATTCTTCTGGAGAGGAGAAGGAATTATATAGAGAGTATTTTAAATTTAAGGACTGTTTTATATGTACTAGTGCAGGGCACTCCAGAATATTATGGGATGTAGATACTAGAGATCCACATTTAGGACAGGGTTCTAGGTGAGCTTTTGTTATTAGGTGAATGTGTAAGAGATTAAAATGGCCAATACGTAGTCTGGTAATTTGGACTTGTTGAAATCTAGTGAGTTGGAGTTTCGGGAGGGCGTGTTCAATAACGGATTTCACTTACGAGGTGTAGTTTGGAGAAGGTAGTCAGCCATTTTTCTTTCCACTGTTTTTAACCGTATTTTTAGTATGTAGTTTAATACCAGAGAGAACTCCCTCACACTCTTGTCCGTTGTTGGTAATGAAGTTGCTTCTTTAGCAGCTTTAGCTGTCTTTGCATTCCCTTCTTTACCTTTATGTGCTGGAAACCAAACAATAGAGATGAAGGTTCCGTTGTTTTCTAGTGTAAATAACTGTTCTTGGATTCTTTGAATTATTGGATTTTTAGAAAACCTGTTGACTATTGCATTTACGGTAGCCATAGAGTCTGAGTGAATTACTATTTTGCGGTTTTCTCCATTTTGGGAGACTAATTCAATGGCTTTCAGGATGGTCCAGGATTCACAAGAGAAGCTAGAAAAGTATTCGGGTAACCTGAATGTAAAGGTATTGAGCGGGTTTGTAGATACAATTGCACAACCAACTTTGTTTTCATATTTTGATCCATCTCTATACACTTTTTCTAAATCATTATAGTCTTCATAAAGAGAATTCAGATGCGACGAAACTATTTTTCTGTAAAATGTGAGGAGTTCTCATATTAAATTCATCTTGATAAATTGAGATTCTTTCTCTAATTGGTTCTGGATATTTCACATGGATTGAATGGTAATCTGTTTTATAAGGGCTGAATATATATTTGAAGGTCGGATTTGTTGAGGAATTTGAAGTTGAGTAGCCAATTTTTAGACATATCCGGGTTGCTCGCTGGGCAAGTGGAGGGGAAGTAGTGGCGCCTGCGGATAAGGACTGTGGGAGGGTTGTGATTTATATGTAAATGGGCTCTCTAAAACATCATAGCACAGGCTGAATTTGATAATGGGTCTAGTGTCTATAATGGTAGATTTGTTAGCTGAACTGTAGATTACAGCTCCATAATCGAATTTGGCTTGAATAATAGAAAGAAGCATTAATTTAACATTCACTCTGCTCACGCCACTTTTTAGATGCTAATATCTTCAGTATGTTCAGCCTGGTTTTGCACTCGGACTTCAGCAGAGAAATGTGGTTCTTCCAAGAGTGCTGCTGGTCGAAGGTCATGCCCAACATTTAGGTAGAGTATGTACGACGTATTTGTTGGTTTCCAATACAGAGGGTAGGATTTTCACTTAAAAGTTTAGAGCTTCTAGAGATTATAATAAATTTCGATTTAGTTCTTGAAAGGAAGAAACCTGAAGAACTTGCCCATGTTTCAATTTTGTTTAAGGTTTCTAGGATTATTTTAGTTGTTACTCGGAAATCTTTGCCGCAGCATACAATGGAAATATCATCTGCAAAGAGAAATAATTTACTTGGTGTCTCTATGATTCTACTTATTTCATTTATTGCGATCAGAGAAAGGAGGACGCTAATAATTGCGCCCTGAGGGAGGCCATTCATCATTTCCCTGCGTGTTGACATTTTATCAAACATGCGCACACGCAGATATCTATGTTGCATAAAATGTTTTAAAAAAACCAGTAAGTTGTCTTTAATATTCATTGAGATAATATTACATAGTAGTCGGGGTTTAAAAATCATTTCGTAAGCTTTCTCAATATCAAGCGAAACAACAATTGCAGGCTGGTTAATTGCTAGCGCATCACAAATTTCTGTGTCGATGCTGATTAGATGGTCGTTGGTTGATCTATGTTGTCATTTTGGAAGGGGGATAGTAAGTTTCTTGTGTCTAGGAGCCATTTGAGGCGGTTGCCAACCATTTTTCTAGTAGTTTGCAAAGAGTACACGTCAATGATATTGGTCTAAAGTTTCTGATTTTAGATGGATCTTTGCCTGGTTTCGGTGCAGCAATTACAAGTGCTTGTCTCCATTGTTCAGGGAAGGATTGGAAGGTCCAGATGCCATTATACATTTTAAGAGGTATTCAATAGCACATTTAGGAAGATACTTCAAGAAAATAGGAATATTATCAGGCCCGGTGCAGAGTTTTTACTATTTTTTAGAACATGAAGGAGCTCATCCATCAGGAATTCACAGTTAAATGAATCATTGTCGTTACTTAGAAGGTTTTGGATGCTTTTTGGAGTGGCTAGGGATATAGGCGGAATTAATTTATGAAAGGATGGATCGTAGTTATTATTGCTGGAATTGTTGGAGAATGAATCTGCGAGGGTATTGCAGATGTCTTGAGAACCCCTGTATTATATTCCGTTTTCATCTTCTAATATTGGAGGTAAGCTAGTTGAATAAGAGCCGCTAATTGATTTAATTTTATGCCACATAGTTGCGGACGGTGTTTGGCCCGTAATAGAAGATGTAAAATATTTGAAAGATTGTGTTAAGCGGGCTTTAGCTCTAGCTTTCTTGTATAATATGCCCAGTTCTATCGACTTATATTATCTAAACGCTTTCTTCTTTTCTTTGATGGCTAACGTGCAATTTTCATTCCACCATGGGACTTGACGGTTCCGGCTAATACCCAAAGATTTAGAGACTGCCGGATGAGCAGCGAATCAATTCTGTAAAGGCTTGGATGATTTGGTTAGTCCGATCTGGTGCCCACTCATTTATATCGGGAAGTTTGTTGATGTTATTATCCACATATGATTGAAATAAGGTCCAGTTAACTCCGGTACTAATCCACTTCTGATAAGTGCGGGTAATAGAGTATTGTTGAAAATCAGAGAGGTGAATAAACAATGGGTAATGACCGCTGTCATAAAGATCATTTCTAGAAAACCAAGAAATACGAGTTCCAATGTCGTTGGATGAAAATGTCAAATCAATCACACTACATTTTGCATATCTAGTAGAAAAATAGATATCATTGTCCGTATTATGAAGTATAATATTATCATTTTTGTCAAGCCATTCCTCAATAATTCTGCTCCTTTGATCTGTACTAGAAGATCCCCACAGTACATTGTAGCTATTAAAATCTCCCATGATGATAAATTGTTTTGGGAGGTGCTTAACAATATCATAAAGTTCCGTGATGTTTATATCCTGGCTATTAGGTAAATATAAGTTACAAATTGTGACAGTGAGGCTAATTTTAATTCTAATTGCAGTTGCTTCCAGTTGCGTTTGAAGAGGAACATTATGTAAGAAAAATTCTGGTTGAGTACAAATTGCAACGCCACCACTGGCAATATTGGAATTATTTCTATTACAAAATGTAGATCTGTATCCAAACAATGAGTTACAATTTTGAAATTTAAAGTTTGATTCTTGGAAGCAAATTATTTTTAGTTTGAATTTGTTAATGAGAAGCTTTATGAATGGTTTTCTTGCTGTGGTACAGTTATTACCCTTCGTTCTGTCAAAGAAACTTTGGAGTTGATGTATATTTAGTGGGTAGTGGGCAGTAAGAGAATCTAAGATTGTTTTAATATTGGACCACGACTGATCGTGAACATTTTCAGAAGAGGTTTTTTCTTATTTTTGGAAGGTTGTTTCTTTATTTTTTCTTTAGTTACAGAAGTTTTCTCTTCCATGTCAGAGGTTTCCGAATTACTGCCGGGGAGTACATTCTCGCTATCTGATTGGTTGCTAACCATTTCTGAATTCGAGCTTATAGTAGATAACGGTCTCTTCCAGGGTTGCAGGCAAGGCCAATTTCCATTGAGTTTCCTTTCGAAGCAACAGGGTTTCTCGCGGCCGACTCAAGGAAAGGGTGGTAGGTAGCGGGGGAAAGCTGTCAAGGGCAAGGTTAAGGCTAGAATTTTCATTCACCTTTTCGCTTTCGGGAAGTGTTGGTTCAAATACTTTCGGAGGAACATTAGAATTAACAATAATCTCAGAAGTTGATTCTGTGATTTCTACTGCCGTAGGGAGAGGTAGGGTATTAGATAAATGGGAATTACATTGATTTGGGCAATTTTTAGCAATAAGACCCTAATTTTTACCTTAAAAAACAAATAGAAACATCAGGAGTTACATATATCCAGTAGGGGACATCATTAATAAATACATGAAATGATTCAGGTAATTTATGTTCATCATCAGGTGAAATAAATGTTTGACGGCGAAAATTGAGGACGTGGCTCAAGTTGGGGTTATTAAATTCAGCATGAAGGAAAGTTAACGGTACCATAGTTCTAACACCGAAAGTTAATAATTTTTCTTCTATCACTTGATGAGGGATACTTGGACAAACATTTGAGAGAATAATTCTTTTGTTCCTAGAAATTAAAGATCTGATAGGGAAGACTGGGTTAGACACAACGATGCTTTTATGGTTGACGACTGGATCATCTGCGATTTCCTTATTGGATAGATAAACACACAGTCTGTTGTTCGTTATATTCGACGCAAACTTGATATGAGATGGATTCACTTTGGTTGATAACTTTTCAATAAATTCAACAATTGGCGCACTATTTGCCGAATCTATAATGATAGTATTTTCTTGCTTGGGAAAGAGAGATTGCATAGTAACTTTAGCATAATTAATTGTAGCCTTACTGTTCTGGTTTCTTGAAGATTGATGAACTTGAGTGGGCTCGATGATGGTCACGAAAAAAAAGAAACTTTTCACTTAGTTAAGTAATATCGCTTCACTTAAGAATAACTTAACTTCTACCGCGTTTTACATGTGACTGACTGACAAACCCCGAGTCAGTGAACGCGCGCACAACATGATTTTGCCCGGAGCGGAAGGAGCGTCTGACCACCACGGCAGTCAGGACGCGACTGAAAATTAACTTTACATCATATTAAAAAGTGAAATCAGCGCTATTCCTTCAAAAAATTTGAAGAAAAAATTTGGAGCCGCTTTGAGAAAGTGGCATTTGAGCGTTTCTGAAAATGCGGAAGTATTTCACAGAAAATGGTTCACTTTCGAGAAACTTTATTTGACATTTGTAAAGCAAGAGTACTCATAAATAAATAAATGTCTTTATTAGTGGCGAGGCTAAGGCCATTTAGCCTGCTCTTCCGCTTGAGCACTTTCAAAATATGTTTAATAGAATAGTTAATGAAAAGAAGGTCATTCAAAGACGAAAACGTACGCAATTTGGATGAGGGGGTATTTCACATTGAAGACAGGAATGTAAGTGAGAATGGAAGGAATAGATAGAAAAGAAAATACTCTTACTGCATTTGTGAGATTAAATCTAATTATTTATATTAAGTTATGGATGTATTAAAGTTAATCATAAATATATTAGATTGAACGCTACGAGAATTTACTCGAATTTAGATAAATTATATTTTCCGACTCAGCAAGTTAGGTACAGAATGGATTGGAAGGATCTTGTTTAAGTCGGTGAACGGTTAATAAGTACTACTAAATATTTCACATAGAGGTTTTGAAGGAGCTAAGAATGAGTACGTATTATTGAATTACCCCTAAAGAAGACTAGAAAAGGAGGGAATATCGGCAGCATACGAGCAAAAACACATCGAGTCATGTGTTCAAGCCTTGAGAGAAATTGAAAACATTGAAAGATAATGTATTTCGTAATGATAATACTTGTATTTAATAATAATAATAATAATAATAATATTAACATTATTAATAATATGAGAATATATTGCAAAACTATTCGGTTATTAAATTAAGTAAAAAAAGGGATTACGTGGATACGAAAAACTCAATTTTAGGAAAAAGTTTTCAATTTAAACCCCGAACTAAGTAGAGATTATGAAAGTTTAGGGACTGTTCACCAATTAGAATATTTCATAGACTTGAAACCCCCAACCAACATCTCCCACCCGTAGGCCAATAATATATATACTACATGTATTCCTGGGACTGCAAGCAAGGGACCATCCCGGCATGCACATTAAACGATTGAGTAAACCCAGGTAAATCTCAATCAGGATGGCGCCTTAAGGCCAAGACGCAATACTCTTCCAAAAACACAATACAAGCTAGCAATTTCAGTGCACACAAAATACAAAAAAGAAACGGAAACATTTTGAATTGAATATTATGTCTTAATAAATGACGAAAGTTGTATGAAATGATGAACTGAAACAGAAAGATTGCAATTTAGTACAACACATCTAGACTAAAATTAAAATCACACAAATTATAATATTTTTAATAGAAGGTCCTGTGGGCAAATGCACGTATGCATATTACTTTGCACAAATGAGCAAATGCACAACTGCATAATTACGTACTCATAACACAGGTATGCACACTTGTGTGTACTGTAATAAAAGTGATATATGGGTTGAAAGGCAGGTTCTTTGTACGTCATTTAAAAATGATAGGGAGTGTAAACGGATTTTAAAGACAAATACCTAGATTAGAGAGTAATCAAATTATTTAATAAGGGTAAATGTAAATGTGTTTTAATGAGATTCGATTTATTTAGATTCGAAAAAAATCGTTTTAATTTTGAAAATTCGAGTCCTAATTCCACTTCATTCTACGTTACCTTTGAGAAATGTAAATTAAGTACAGACGAGAGACAAATAAATGCAAAGGTATAATCTTATAAATGTTCTTATTTATTGAAGTTAAAACGTTTCCCTAATTTAATTTTGTCACAGTTGCCGAAGAACCAAAATTCACGCAGTTACCTTAACCCTAGAACACATAAGGAGGGCCTCTAAGGCCTTGTGAAATATTATTATTGGGGAAATTACTTAAAACATTTTAATACTTTTGCTTAGGTATTCCTGGTATCTTTCTTCTACAACTAGATTGCAGATTCGTCAGAATTGGTTTATTTTGTATTTCCGAGTGATAGTGAAATTTTCCTCTTTACATCCTAACACGTAAGCAGGGCCTTTGGCGCCCTAGGTGGTGGTGCGGCTATCAGCCTCAATTCTAGGAAAATATAATGTGGAAACAATGATAAGGAGTACGCATCGTTCTCAGAAGGCTCGAGACGCAATGGCCAGATGTGGTATAAAACCATATACCGAAAATCTACAAACTCAAGATTTACTTCTGAGAAAAAGGTATTCCTTCTGCCCGTACAACAGGCACAGAAAAAGTAAAATGGTACATGAAAAATGCAAACATTCTACTTGCAAGGAACATAGCTTCATAGCTTGTAAAAGTTGTCTGTAAAATTTGAATAATTATTTCCTGATTTAACGCGTTTACTTTCGAATATTATTCTGCCGTGTTTGTGCATTAATAACAATAAACTTTTCTGCAATATTAACAGTATGTAAGAATTTTATTCGCCCCTGCTATCTTCAAAATAATATATTAAAAATTGGTTCTAAACATCATGGAAATATATAAAACAAAACATAGGGCCTTTGAGGCTCTGCTTATGCGTTTATGTAGATTTTTGAGACTTTTTTCTAGGGTTAATACGTGCATTTTGTGTAAATCGCGAAGGAGTTTGTGTATTGAAATATGCCACTCAACAGTTAAAAAAGAAACCATTAATTTTTGGAAGTTTCGAATTCATTGGAAGCTTATAAATTTTCCAGTGTTTTAAAAAAAATGTATTTGCAATGACGTGATTCGCAACCAATTAATCAAGCATGCTTCTTTCCGTTTCCATTTGCATCCTGTTCATTGATTACCTTTCGCGCGATTAAGTTTGTGTCTTTGAATCGGTATTTTCCTTTTATGCGGGATGAATACCGACGTGAATAAGTAAATCGGCTATGTCTCTCGCATTAAGAGGGAAACATTACAAATATCTCCCTGGCAAGGCTCCAGCGCGCCACTCGCCGCGCCCCCGATCACGCAAGTCTCCACTCCTCCCGTCGCGTGCGTCCACTACCCAGTTTTCGTCGTGACTCGTATTCCCGTCACTGGTAGTGTCTAGGGTTCGAGTCCCGCTGTTCATAGATTTCCCACACTACGAAATAGGAGCGTGTAGGTCGGCGTCGGATCTTACCATTACTTGCGAATGACGCCTTCCTGGTAAACTAATGCATTACACGTATGAGCCCATTCTGCCACGCTTTCAAGGGAGCCGTAAGATAACAAGGTCGTTAAGGTGTTTTATTCATGTTCTAAACTTTTTTAGTTAATAAGGATTCAAAACAAACTGTCACAAAAATAAATAAATGCATTACAAATATACAAACTATGCAATTTCGCCAGAATTTACGTAGTGAACTTTTCATTTTCCCATTTCGGAAATGTTTGTATTGAGTGCGGTGATGTTTTTGGTAATGATGTTTGTTATTTATAAATATAACTATGTATTGCACCCATATTTTTACATTAATGAAATATAGCTATAAATGTAAATGCAAGTATAAATAATGTCTTATTAACAATCGTAAATATTTTACTGATCAACAGAAGTATAAAGTTAACAATATTTTAACCTAATGACGTACTCCTTAAATTATAAATTATTAATTCCTCGCGCTGCAGGCTCCCCCTTGCCTGCAGAGTGGGTCTGCCATTGCAGGGATTCGATGCCGGGCCCAGCGCAATGACTTCCTTTTATCTCTATTCAAGGAGGAAAGTTTTCTACTTCTTCTTCCCCTTCAACTTTTTTATCCTAGGCGATGGTTCCGTCTCTCAACACTTATGAGATGTTTACAGAACAATTCGAAACTGCCGCCAGACAGGCTTGCCAATGACAACTTTGCAATCTTAATATAGTGTAACGTATTAGCCAGCGTGTCTCATGGCATCTATTTGGGGACGCTTGGGAGCGGTTTAGCCTCGCCACAGGAAGGAGAGAAGGTTTTTCCGTAAAGGGAAGAACGCGGAAACGGGAGACACAAGGCTTTGGGTAGTTTCTGGCTTAAGAAGCTTTTCACTGTTTATAACAACGAGGGGGGTGGCGTGACTGTAGTAGGTCACGTGAGACTCGCCTATATAACAGAGTGTACGGAGCCAGTGGGGGGGTTTTGGAGACAGTGGGAGAACCTCGTGCGTGTGCACAAAACTTGGCGCCAAGACGGTGCATATGCGAGGCAGGCTCGCGAGGCTCGAGTCACTAGTTGACGAAGCCTGCGGACTTTATGCTTGGGTGACTGCGGTCACGGGGGAGCGATGCTGTGTGCGTGCTCCGAGGTGAAGAGTGGTTGAGTGCCACGATTCACGCCGATTCTCAATCGGATAAGATCGCTCCTGCGATCGAGGCACACCAGCCGTTGGTGCGCCAGGACGGACTTTGTGTCCCAGCGTGACATCCGGTCACGGAAGCTAGGCTTGTGCGCGCTTCAAAAGTAGGAGGGCGATGCCACAATCAAAACTCATCGTTTTGGATCGCTCCGCGATCAGGGGATAGTAGGTCTATCAGAGCTAGGGTGTAAGTAAGATATGAAGTGTATATATTTGTTTTGGTTTCTTGTTAATAAATATATTGTTATACGAAAGCTCTGTGTCTGTGGTCGCTGTGAGTATCCATGACGTCACAATAGCATCAGTCGATGTAGAGTACAGTTGTGCAGTCGGAGCAACATAATGAGAGCTGAAGTAGTTACTCAAATAAATCAACGTGGCTATTGTGCCCTGTGGAAAGGACCAAAAGTGCACAAAATGAACAAAAAATTAAAAACTGAAAAAACTAAACTTGCAGAAAATTATTATAATATATTGCTAATACACGTAGCATTTGGTTTTAAAAACATAATTTTTTCCTTCAATACTTTTGCAGTTTATTCTAGGCCACGCCCATTAATTCTATCCTTGTGACGGAATGGCGTTGATATGCGATTAATGAAAGAAGTAGGGTCAAACACCCACATCTGAGGCGCGGGAAAATTCTGATTCTGATTAAACGCAGAAACACCGTACTTGGTTAGTACTTGGCTTCGCTAAATTGGAATAGCTTCGTAACTTGTAACGAGCGATGTAACCACATAGCGAGCATGTTTACGCTCTGCCGAACCGTCGCCGGGTGAGGCTGTGCCGGGCTGGGCGTCGCGACCGCGACTGGCCAGCCATTCGAGATGCCTTCGCAGGCGAGCGGGCGTTTGCTTTAAGGGCCCTTTGCTCGACGTATGTCAAGCGGCGAGTACAGAAAGAGTTTTATTACTAGTCTAGTGGCCTACAGTAGCAAAAAGGCTGCTGTCGACAATTTGGAAAATGTCCTCTTGGGGCAGCAAAAATAGACTGTTATAAGCAGGAAAATTGTATACTGAAGCTTTTATCTTCCTTGTCTCATGACGTCACCTGTATCGTGTGCAGTGACGTACTCGGTATGAAAATATAGTTGTGACAAAGTTTGAGAAATTGTGGATCAACAAAATCAAATAGTTGCATTTTTCAGTCAAATTAAAAAGTATTTAATTTTATTTAAATTTTCGGGTACCTATGGAAACTACAGATGCTTTTTTGCACAAATTTATGAGAAATGTATTCGAAATTAGTAATTTTGGTTTATGTGTGCTAATGTTCTATATCGGTCGAAAATGTTTAGGCCTTTTAATTAATTTGGCACTCATTAATTTTAATTGACTAGCAGGATGAATCAAAATGCCGCGAGAGGTGCGCGAGTGCCCCAGCGCTCAGCCCTCAGCGGCGAAGGGTTGAAGCTCCGAGTGAGGAATGCGTCCAGCGCCACAAGAGTTACACGGGTATTCTTTGTGTAGTTGTTTGCATAATTCAGACTTCAGTATGTGTTCGAGTAGTTGTTATCTGAAAGTAATGCTGTTGTTATTTTCACAGGATACATCAATTTTTCATATAATAGTTTGATAATATAGAGTAACATCGTTTTGAGGCTTTGCATGAAAATGGGTGTGTTGATGATGTGATTTTGATGGTGGAATTATTTAATGAACTTGTTTGCGTATATGGAATCAGATTTCCTGTAACACCCACAGATTTTCAATAAACACGAACTTTTCGTTTTTAAATTACACCGGTCGATAGTCGATAGTCGATAGTCGTAGATAAGAATATCACATGTTAGAAGCAATCCCAAACGGTCACTTGGGAGAAGATCGATATTGACTATGTCTTTGATGTAGCCGTTTTGGTCTTTCGTAAGTGGTCTTAAGTTATTTAGTAAGTGCAGAAAGTACAACTAAATTATTTTAAAATGGCTGGCTCGTCAAAACAATTGTAGTAAATTATTCTCACATTTTCTTACATTTTTGGATACTTTGAATTTATTGTCTTTGAAAGCTAGAAGACAGAACATAACCTCATTCGAAAAAAGGTCTTACTTAGCTTATTTAAGTGTCAAGATACGAGAATAAGACAAAGATTTGCGCCACTCGCGGAATAAGATCATTCTCCCATCTCTCCATATTAAACTCGGGGTAATGAAACAGTTCTTTAAGAGACTGAATAAAGGTGAAGGGAGCATACGTAGATCAGTCACACATTTTTCTATCTGTCTGACGCTAAACTAAAAGAAGGAATCTTAATGGGTCCCCAGATTAGATATCTAATGCCTGACGTAAGCTTCAAATGTATTATGACTTGTGAAAAATATTATGAGTAAAATCCAGCTTAGTCAGAATGTAAAAGCGTAATAAATGGATTTTTGGGAAACAATAAAGACGCAAATTTTAAGAATATAGTTCCCAATATGAGTATCAAGTATCTCTCTAACTTTCTATATATGTCTTTTTATGTATTTCTATGTGTGTGTGTGTGGTGTGAGAGAGAGAGAGAGACAGAGAGAGAGACAGAAGAACAGAGGAGAAGGACAGAGAGAACACTGAGAGAGACCAGAGAGAGAGACAGAGAGAGACAGGGAGAGAGAGACGAGAAGAGACAGAGAGAGACAGAAGAGACAGAGAGAGACACGGAGAGAGAGACAGAGAGAGACAGAGAGAGAGACAAGGAGAGACAGAGAAGAGACAAGAGAGAGAGACAGAGAGAGACAGGAGGAGAACAGGGAGAGACAGGGAGAGACAGGGAGAGACAGGGAGAGACAGGAGAGACGAGGGAGAGACAGGGAGAGACAAGAGAGAGACAGAGAGAGACAGAGAAGACAAGAGAGAGACAAGAAGAGACAGAGAAGACAGAGATGAGACAGAGAGAGACAGAGAGAGAGACAGAGAGAGACAGAGAGAGACAGAGACACGAGAGAGACAGAGAGAGACAGAGAGACAGAGAGACAGAGAGGACAGAGAGAGAGACAAGAGAGTGTGTACGTAACGTACGTAACGTAACGTACACGAATTCGTGACATGTAAGTGAAACGTCACGTACCGAATGAAGTATAGTTTAAAGAACGTTTTTCCAATCCTAACCAATGAGAGGGTACGTCTTTTAATGCACATTAATAAAGAAAGAGCGAGTTATGTGTAAAAATAGTCTTTTATCCATTCTTTCCAGAAAAGTTTACATAGAATATCAGTTTCAACTGGTTCTGAATTGGTTTGACTTAGTTTAAAACTTTTCTTGATAATTCTATTAATATTTTCCTGACATAGACATTCACAACAGAAATACATTTCGACACTGGGATGCAAAATATACCCTTTTCACACTGTACTGAAAAATGACATGCAAGTAGAAGACATTTATACAAAAAAAGAAAATAATTCAAATTAATATACACTGAAAACGAAAATCTTACAAAAAAGTTCTTACAATCTCTCTCTCTCTTCCCCCTCTCTCTCTCTCTCTATCTATCTCCCTCTATCTCTCTATCTGCTATCTATCTCTCTCCTCTATCTATCTCTCTCCCTCTATCTATTCTCTCTCCCTCTATCTATCTCTCTATTCTCTACTTCTCTCTCCTCTATTCTATCTCCTCTCATCTCTCTCTCTTTTTTTAACGAGGGAACTGTGGAAATCTTCAAAAGACGAAGAAGGAGCCGCACTCCTCAACAGTGTAGATTTTTAGCCCACTAAAACAACAAACCCTTATCACCCTGGAACCGCAGTTTTATGCATTACTCAGGATGGTGCCAGCTTAATTACTTCGAGTGTTATTCATGTTCAGCTATACTGGTTTCTTTCGTCTTCTCCTTCTTCTTGAGAATGGCGTGATATTTTTCTTCTATTGCTGTCCACTTCGCCTTGTTACAGTCATAAGTGTGACCATGTTTTCTGATGAGAACATTACAACCCGACCTCCCATATCATGCGATTTGCCTCTAGCGTTGTCCCATCTCGGGCAACTGAACAGCGTATGTTCGGCGTCGTCCACTTCATGGTTGCAGTAAAAGCATACGCGCGTCTTCTGTCTTGCTGAATCTTTTAATGTATGCCTTAAACTCCATGCCCAGTGAATGCCTGAGTTAAGTGGTATGTCACGGACCCGTGTTTGCGCTGATCCATTTGGATAGATTCGGGATGCAGCCTATGGTCCATCTGCCGGTCTCCTCTCTGTCCCAACGGTTCCTGCAGCGTGCATCACGTTTTCTTTCGCCTTTTTAATTGCGCTATCCTTATCTTGTTGCTAATTGCCTTCCGTTGTCCGTTTGCTCGTGGGAGTAGTTGTAAACTCCTCCTCTCTAGAGCAAGAAGGTCAATAGGACGGACGTTCGCCAGCAGAAAGAACAAGGCACTTCCGGAATACAGTTCAAATACGCCGATTTTATGCGAGAAGCTCCTTTACTCTGGACAGACTGCATTTTCCTTTCTGAGGATTATTGCTTTTGAAGAGCGTACTGCCCAGATCGTGCTGGGCAATTAAGCATTTTCGAGTTGCATCACACTCATTAGAAATTCCGTCTGCGTCTTGTCCTGGGCCCCCTTGTGTTCGGCCACAATCGGAAGCCGTTGCTGCTATTTTTTAGGGCTTTCCGTTGTCTCACTAACTGTGGTCCAAAAACGTAGCTTCCTGTCAATGTCCATTCCTAGGTAGTGAAGTCTCTTGCCACATTGTATTTTTGTCCTTGCCTATTCGGAAATGTTGGGTTGGAGTCGATCGTCTTTCGGTGATAAGCAATGCTTCCGTTTTATGGGCTGCCATTCCAGCCCTTTTTGGACGTCAGCCATTTCATTCACTCTCCTCAGGGTGTCGTTTCGAGACCTCTATAGGGCCATGTTTTCCGCGTTGCCACTATTATATGCATCGTCTGCGAAGCCTTACTATTGAGACATTTTGCGGAGTTTTATGCCCAGTAGACTGTCGTTACATAATATTCCATTAAGACAGGACCAAGTTTTGAACCTGTGGACAACCACAGGTCATCTCATTTTCAATGGGTTCTCTTCACCTTCAGTAGATGTCTTTCGGTCGTTAGTTAGCTCCGTATCATATGCGTGAGCGTACTCTGGGGTTCTTCTCTATCAGAGGCGCTTGATATTCTCCTCCCATTTGGGCCGAGTTTTAAAGGCGTTCCTGATATCGAGCGTTACGAGGGCACAAATTATTTTTTTGTTCCCTCTTGGCTCTCTTGCCGTTTTCTACGAACTGTTTTATAGCGGTCGACTGTCGATCTACGTTTTCAGAGCCATTATGTGCATTTCGACAGGCCGTGTGTTTCCTCTACCATGTCTGCTAGTGCCTTTGCAGAATCAGACCCTCAAATACCTTTCCATTCGTGTCTAGTAGACAGATTGTCTGTAAGATGTGGGGCTCGTGGTGTGGTTTTGCTGCCTTTTAAGAATAGAAGCAAAGGTTTCTGCTTTTTTCCATACACTCGGAAAAACTTTCTCCTCAAGCACCTATTATAAGCTTCAGAAGAAGTTGCGATGGACTTTGCCACTGTCATTCAGAATTTCATTGTGTAACCCCGTCGATCCTGGGGCCTTTTTGTTCTTAGACTACTGCATCCTTCTGTAGCTCGTTCTGCGGGAAAACATTTGGTCTTTCTGTAATTTTACAGGGCTGGCATTGTTCAATTGTCGTTTCTTGATTGCGATGGAAACAAGTTCTTTATGGTTTGGATTACCCATGGTAGATCATCCAATCCGGGTGATTTCGCCGCAATTTAGTCTTTTGTGACAAATTTTGGTTAGCGGTTTGGCCCACGGGTCGTTGTCTATTTCTTTAATAGCGCCGTTCCAGCAGAGGTTTTTTGCTAATTGTTGATGGCTGTTTTAGTTCCTGTCTGCATGTCGAAGCGCTCTCTTAATGTCTGCGATCTTTGGAGCGCGTGTATGACGTCTCGGGTTTTTTTACATTTTTCTCTCAGTTCTGAGATTTCGTCCGTTCACCAGTACATTGGTTTCGAGTGGGGTGTATTTGACCTCTTTTGGCTAGATCGGTTACAACGCCTCCTTGACTGTATAATCGTAGACCCAGTTTGTTTCCTGGGCCTTCTGTCCAGGTTTAATTCGTTCCAGGGTCGCCTTGTTCCTTCAGGAAACTTCTAGAGCTTTCTGGTCTAGTTTTTTTTACCGTTTCCATTGAGGGTTTCAGTTTTCGTTTCGCTACTTTAATTCCTGAGTTTTTTTAATTATTTGTATGGGCAAAACCTCTATTATAATTTATGCGTCACTGAGAGTGACGTTCTTCCCAGAACGTCCACAGGTCGCTGTATTTGGTTCCCGCAGTTTCCTTGAGAACAGATCAGTCTATGGACTGATCCTCTAGTAATCTCCTT
>BOPP01000547.1:33231-78650 GCA_017312745.1 Gryllus bimaculatus | reverse complement strand
ACCTACCAAGACCAAACTATACATATACAAGACATACATCAAACCAATATTAACATACAACTGCGCGACCTGGGCAACGACAACAAAGACCAACTACAACAAACTGACAAAAACTGAAAACCGATTCCTACGACTCATTTCGACCCCCTCCACTTACTAACTACAACAGACTTCGACAACAACTAAACGTAACGCCAATAGACAAAGACATTTTTGACACAGCACGGAAAGACGTTACCAACGCACTCACGAAACCCCATTACGCCCCATTTTTCCAAACCCACCCCCATCAACACTTCCTACACAACCCACCCCTCCACAAAACAAGATTCTTCCACCCCCTCGACATACTTAAACTCCCGTCTAGCACATCATAACTCCACCCACCCCCCGATACCGGCCACAAATTCCCACATAAATAACCCCCTACTCTCTTTTCTGTTGTTCCCCCCTCTTCTCTCCCTTTCCCCTTCCCGTCTCTCCGAACAACGTCTAGTACGGGGTAGCGAGAGACTCCTCCCCACCTCCCCTCTCTCCCTTTCCCACTATCTACCCCACGCTAGCGCCATGAACCCAAACTGGGAAGAGCGTCGAGCAGGCCCAGAACGATGAACAAAAACCAAGACGAGGACCAAGATTCGAAGACTCGCAACTTCGAAAAGATGTTTGTCAATCTATTGGGGTGCCTTGCGCCAATTAGGCAGAGAAATTGGCTGCAGAATAATCTTAATGCTATACATGCAGGATAAAATATTTTGAAACAATGTATAGTTAAACGTTAACAAATAATGCAATTTATTGAAACAAAACAAGCGCACAAAACAGCTCACTTCTCACAAATTATAAATTCTAATCTTTAATAAACAGTATTCAATAGCAAACTTCTAACAATTAAATTGAATTTTTCTGAAAGAAAACATTTAAAACACCATAGTCGTAGCAATAATTCTAAACAGCAAAATATACAAGGTAATTGAATGTCACGCAATTATTTAACATTAAGACATACATAGAAATTTTAAAGGATAACCATTTCATTCATTTTGAAGCGTACATTTTCACAAACTTATCTACTTATTACCACATTGCGCTTTTTAATAATTATATATAAATTTACAAGTGTTACATAATATGCGACATCATTTAACTGCAGAATGAACTTTCATTGATAGCAAACCTTATAAACCTGCCCTGTGCAGTCTTATTAGCATTTTTACTTTTAAGTTTGAAAACCTTGAGTTCATTACATATCTTTAGATCGCTTTTCAACTTCAAAATAATTCTATTTAACTTTACATGAAATTAGCTTATCTCCGAGTTCACAACAACTTCTTACTTTTCATACTGCCGAAAAGTACATTTTTCTGTGTGAAACAAACTTACAAACTGACAAGCGAACAATTCTCAATGTTACAAACAATTCCGTGCCTAATATGGAAAACAACCCATTTAGTAGCATTTAAATGACTTATGACAAAACTTTGTTGTTACTTAGCCCGTATCAAATATAGAGGACTACAATCCTTACCACAAAAATTGACCTCACATTAAATAGCACCGACAGAAGACAGAAACCAATACAGGCTGGGAGCGAAATCGGTCGATACAGTTCATAGTCCGCCATCATCCAGCTGCAGAGAACTTGAAGGAAACGCCTGCCGCAATCCAGTGAAGCAAGCTGAGGCGGCAGAAGATCCAGATGGGCAGTCGAAGCTGCTCTACACTCAATGAAGTACAACAACCAGCGGGTTCAGCCTGAATACTAACGGGATGCAATTAAAACCATATACAATCATCGAACCGCGCTGCTTGCGGGCATTACATGAATAATACATTTTCGTTTGACATCATTCTTATCACATGTACACAAAGCAGATTAATTCAAAATTCATAATGCAATTCACAGACTCCAAGATACTTGCACATGGGGAATTTAATGTAACAGTCTAGAAAATATATATGTTGCACATACGAGAGTCATTTCAGAAGTCATGGCCATTATTTTTATCAGTCAATACAGCTGCAGAAAACGAAAAACAATTTACGATTGAAAGTTGCCGGAATGCTGGTACAGAATTGAACCACCTGGTAACATTGGTATTCAGATACAAGGCGCTATGGGTAAAGGACATTCGAAGATGCGTGTGTATATATATATATATATATATATATATATATATATATATATATATATATATTTCAAATTGCGTATGAACAAACCAGAACCGTACGCTACACACTCTTGCGAGCTAAACACTCCAAAATTATCTCTCAAGGCGTCCACACGTCTTTGCCAACAATGAGCAATACCTCAACTGCGTGTAATGCGTCCAAACTTTTATTCTATCGTCGATGCGCTATTAGGATGTCCTCGCTGTTTGCAAACCGGTTCCCAGGTGGCGGAGTCTTCATTTTTGGAATGAGATCAAAGTCTCAAGGACTGAGATCAGGGTAAGAGGGTGGTCCACGATATTTCACTGCCATCGCCGCACAAGGTTTTGGAAACAGGCTGCAAAGCGGCTTGTTGCATTATCATGGAATGTTACATAGCTGAGAAGCCCTGGACATTTCCTCCGCAGTGTAGTACGCAGAATGTGCAGGAGAAATGGTGTGTAGCACATGGTGTCAGTGTTGCCCTCGGTAACAGGATGACACCCGAGAATACCTTGGGTTTCATAAGCCAAACTAAGCATAGTCTTCGTGGGTGATGGATTCTGTCGAAACTTGTGTTATCGTGGTGTACCATGACTACACCATTCATTTGATTGCCTCTTTAGTTGTTCACGAGTTCCTGCCCACGTTCCATCAACTGCAATAATGCGATTCAACATTCATTTCCTTCATGTTGAAATCGCTCCACATTAGTACAGCATGTTTCGTATAGAGTCCATTTTTGTTCCTCAGTTAATGCATGCAGTTAAATGCGGAGCATTGTCGATGCAGACAGATCAGTATATGCGGATAACTGCGATAGAGTTCAACGTCTCATCTGCTAAAGTGTTCGATAACAGCCACTTGCACCCTTGTGTGAGCACACGCCGTTCGTTCGCTGCATGGCAGGTCAACAGTCGCTACGCGTCCACGTTTGAAGGCTTCCATTCAACGTGCAGCAGTTCGATAGGGCAATGCCCAATCACCCACGTAGAAATGCCAATTTTACATATGCTCGCTGTTTAACTTTGGTGACGTACGTGTCTCAACACAGCCTCTAGGGGACTAACGTTTGCAGTGTTTTCTACTTGACCCCAATACAATCGCATATCAATTGTTAGTTGCATTCCATACTGTGAACACCATGTTTTCAAATGTATATAGTTGCAATAACTACATATGCGATTATTCGGAATAAATAAAGTAGCTGCCATGACACTTGAAATGACCCTCTTACATTCAATCAACTACTATACATAGAAATACCACGTAGGGAAACTAACACTTTTTCATATTTTTCAATTTCATCCACATTATACAAATGCATTTACTTGGACGTGAGTGTTGCTGTTGAAATACTTGCGTTGCGTTACCTGCCGATATCACAAGTATAAAATTTACGATGATTCAGCTTTCAGGCTAAACGTGTTGATACTCGGGAACACTTAAAGGAACAAAATTAACTCTGGCAAATCCTACACGGGGAGAATTCAGAAGAAAGCCATTGTTTGAACTAATTGAGCTACAGCAAAAATACTCATGACATCACGGGAGTGGTAAACCGACAGGATTTGTAAATTTTGATCTGGCTTGTGCCTCTAACAGCACACGACCCACGACCAAGCCTGGGCGTTCTCCCAGCCCCGAATGCAGTTCTGGAATTCACAACAGTGAACGAGGCACACAATTACTTGTACGAAAATTAGTCGACCAGTACGAAACTGCTACTTAAGCTACATTATCAGCTGCGTTCAAGCGACTAATTTGCACAATCTACTCGCAAGTTTACAACTCTAGGCGCTGCACTGCGCCGCCCTTGCCACCCGCGAGCGCACTGCCTTATGGTCTCTTGTGCGCTCGCTGGAAGCCTTTAGATTTAGATTAGTCAAAACTATGTGACGTAGAGAGGAAAATATTATCTGCGCACGTTTTCTTGAGTTCCAGAATCCCTTTCCGTCATTCTAATTATAAATAGTTGAAAGATGAGTAAAAGTTTAACATAAAAATAAATTTTATAAATCGCAGGATTAGCAATATTTCAAAAATAGTGATTTTCGTTTCTCAGTTATAGAAAACGTATCTGCAACGGTACACGAATTGCAAGTATGATTTTTCTGCATTGCTAACAAAATAGCAACTCACCCTTACCTCTACGCTTACCATTACAAACAAAAGGACCAAAAGTTCAACAAAACGTGCGCATAGTAAAGCTACATTTACGTCCCGAAGCAAAATAAGGGGCCATCTCAGCATTTGCTCAATAGATCAGGGAAACTGAACAAAAACCTGATCGAGATAGGGATCATTGACCCGGAAGCTGAAGTCCATTATTTGTTACAAAGATTAAGTCTTTTAAAAAAATTGTACAATACATAAGTAAACTAATTCATTATATATCACTTATGTTAAAATAAACATTTTTCTTTTTGATAATCAGCATAGTCTAATTATACAGAAACAAAACATTTCGAGGAAGCTCACAATATCCCTTGCGGGAGAGAGTCGAAATAAGACTTAGAAGCCGATTATGCTTCCACGAACTTGTGTAATGACAAAGACACTGGGCATGGATAAAAACCCAACTGAGGACCTAATTTGAGAAGCAAACATTCTAAAACGTGACGATGTCCATTTGGCAAAAAAAGTGCAATTCATTACATTTCATTAAGTAGTACTCTATACGTTGATTTAAAGACGGCACTGAAAAGTGTAATATTTGTGCTAATAATCATATCTGGAGAAGAAGTTTACGCGTAACGTTTTGAATGTTTGCTTCTCATTTTACGAGCATGCGTAATTCCTAGCAATAGCTCAGTCACAAGGATTGTAACACCACCTCGTGAGTCAGTCACAATATATGAACAAATAATTTATTTGTTGTTCAGTTTCAGTTATTTCAAATTATGGAAAACCACAATGATAAGTGCCAAACATTTTTTCACAATTTTCGGAGACTTGTCTCCCTCATCAGGTATAATTGAAAACTTAATTACAATTTTTTCATGAAGCCAAAATGAGCAACAGTGCAGAACACGAATTCACATGACCACACGCGCCATCGCTCTTTAGTTGTACTGAAGAAATGTGAACGGCCGGCGGAATCAGCGGCGTTGGAGATTTTCAGTTGCATCATTGAAGAATATCTCTCCCACCGGCCGAAGGAACGGGGACAGTGGTAAAGGCGCATCAACAGCGCTCCAAGGCTTTCGGTGCCACTTTTTAAATGTGAACCGCCGGATAAAGCAGTGGCGCTGCTGGCGATGCCGCATAACGAAACCATTATTGGTTTCGATAGACTTATTGATGAAAGGTCTACCGCAGGCGGAAGCTTCAGAGTTGGTGGCGAAGGCGTGTAAGCACAGCTGTCGTAGGTTTCCAATGTCACACCGAAAAAATGTCTACCATCTGCCAAAGAAACTTATCGTGGCAAAGACGCACGAACACAGCAATTATCAGTTTTTACAGTCAGTTTGAAAAGATGTGTACAGCCGCTCGAAGCAACGACGCCGATGGCATAGGGACACGAACACACAACTTAGGTTATCAGTCACACTGATGTAATGTCTACTGCCGTCCGAAGTAACGGCGGTACAAGCTAAGGTGCATCAACACTGCCAACTTCTGTTTGCAGCCTCACTGTAAAAAGGTCTTCCGCCGTCCGGAGCAACGGCGCCGGGGCTGAAGGTGCATTAACACAGCCTTCGTCAGCGTTTTCAAACTGAATAAATGCCTACCATCGGCCGAAGCAACGCCGTTATAACGAAGGCGCATGGGCACTTCCAACTACGGTTTGAAGTCACATTGAGTAAATGTCTATCTTCGCAAGCCCAAGTTGCAGGAGTTCTGTTCCCTTCGATGTTCAGCCACACTGATGAAATGTCTACACCGGCTACACCACGGGCACACAGAAGATTATCTAACATTATCACAGATCATTAACTAACGCCGCCCGCGTTACGGGCGCATAAAGGAAAGAAAAGGCAAGGCGAACATGGGCGTGCATTGCCCATGTCCATTTTCAGTCACACTGGTAAAGTTAGTTCTGCTGGCCGTAGCGAGGAGGAGAAGCTGCACGAGCCCTTCCCCTTTCGGTTTGCACAGTAACTGACGAAATGTGTACCTTCAACCCAGGCAAAGGCGCAGTCCTATGAACACAGCCCTGGATTTCGCTGTCTTGTTGATAATCTTGACTCCTCCGGCGTCAGCAAGAGCGAAAGTTGATATGGCGCGGAAGTACTGCTCCTGTCGCTATTCCACAGTGAATGATGAACTGTCAAAAGCAGTCCAAAGCAATGTTCCGTACGATGAAGGGAGGTGAATATCACTCCCCCGTTGGTTTTCATAAACACACTGAACTGTCTACCGCTGCAGCAAGAGCGCAGGCGTCGAAAGGGTAGTAGCATTGCCACGGTGACTCGCACATATGATCTGCCAACCCCACAATGTTAACGACGTATCGGCGAAGACTTGTGGGCACTGAGCGAGTCCATTTCCACAGCAAATACAGAGGGAAGGTCATTTGCCGGCCGCAGAAAGGCGTGCGTACCCTGTTCCGTCAATTTTCTCTGCATCATCGATGGCATGTATACTTTAATATTCAGGAACGGAGGGGGGGCCAAATACCACAGATCATCTTATGCACCGATTTCACATGACCATGTAACACTCTTGAAACAAGGTCCGGAAATCATACTTTAAAGCAACCAAGTTCAACTTCTCTAGAATATCTCCCACTCGCTGTCAAATATGTTGCTACGGGTCGTCAACTCTTCACTCTAACTGCAGACCTTTATTTGCGGCGCAGGTCGGTATGGCTCGCGCCTTCCAGGGATTGGTCCTTGGGCGGCTGGCCCTCTTCTACCCACGTTTAGTGTGGTGAGCTGCCTCGCGCTTTCCAGAGAAGATGGGGTTGCGCTGGAGTAGGGTAATTCAGAGGTTCTGACCGGTTTTTTTTGTCGAGGGAAAACTGGTTAGAAAGTCGGGAGATTAGGAGAGAGATGAGGGGAAAAGGTTACTTTATTATATATTTAAAACGTCTGACGAGTTTTTTGACCGAGTTGAAGGAGAAAAATAGAACTTTTAGATGATAGTTCGGGGAAGGAGCTGAAAGGTTATTTGTTAACAGTTTCAGTGTTTGTCTCTCCATATTATGCGTGGTAAAACAGAGTGGCGAGCGTTGTAGGATATTTAGTGGGTGTATTACGGAGGTATCGTGGAGGTAGTTTAGAATATATTGGTGAAGTGGAATGAGGTGAGCAATTAGGGTCATTAATTAACCGATGCCTTTATACTAAATATATGTTGGAATACATATCAAATCCCAAAAGAATGGAAGAAAGCCATTACATAGAATGCCACAAGAATGGCTTCCCAAGACTATCCTCGAATACAAACCAAAGGGGAAACGACCCAGAGGCAGACTCCACACAAGATGGAAAGACACTTGGGAGCGGAACGGGTAACTAGGCCCAAACCTTGTTGATTATGATGATGGTGATGATGGTGGTGATGATGAATTAACCGATACTCTGTATTGCGGAATGTATTTAAGATCTACTGAGGGGGTGGAGGGCCATGTAGGGTTCCAAGGGAGTTGTAGTAGGTGGTGGGAAGTGGTGGGAAATGGACAGATGATATACGGATGACATGGCATCCAATTTTGTTAAGATATTTAGAGAATGTGAGAGAGATGAAGAACAACGTGGAAGAGAGACAGGTGATGAAGGAAGGGATGTAAATATAGTAAAGGTATAATCGTTGATTGAAATGGAGAGCGATGGATGAATAATAGGAAATTTGTTAGTTGGCCTTAGAAATTTAATGCTAGTGAGAAGAGACGCCCATGTATAAGTTAGAGCTGTGAGATGCTAGAGATTTATAAGTTAGAGCTGAACAAGATTCAGAAGTTAGAACTGTTCGCTACGAGGGGCAGTTGCGTTCGAGGTTCGACGTGGCTAGAACAGACACTAACTGAACTTGTACGAACATATTTAATGTCAATTGTATATTGATATATGAATGACATCCTGATGGTAAATCAGAATACATTACAAGTTATGGGAAATTTTAGTTCATTTAATTCTTAAATAGTTTACTTTGGAAGAAGAAAATTGAACATTATATTTCAGATAAAGTTATGAGAATGAGTAAAAGTATTTTGACATCACTAAACAGTGTATGCTGGAGTCGTTCTTGATTTTGGATCTTTAAACCTTGTTGAAGTGAAAAAACGTTATAGTTGGGTCAGAAACTATGTATTACAACAAGAGTTTGGAACTGATTTCCAAGTTAGTTACTAGCAATAATTATCCATTGAGATTTATATCTATGTGAATAAACGGTTTTATATAAAGGAAAGTAAGCTAGATCTTGTAATATTTGCTTTAGCATGTGCTCCCAACATTAAAAACGAAATAAGTGTATGAAGAAAAGTTTAACATTAGTATTGTGGTGAAAACCCGTACTGCCGTATTGTCGGCTTTGCCAGTAGTCTAATCATCGCATCAGTGGGTTCGTTTCAGATCGCCCTCCTACATGCTTATTTATAATGAGTCTCGATGTTGAGATGGTAATTTTATGAAAAGATTTAGTTAAATCAACAAATAGGCCATTTACTTCAAAATATAAACTTAGATTACAATCAGGTCGGAAATCGCAATGCGCTGAATTAAACATGCCAATTAAATGTAGTTTACAATATGATTCTTCTTCTTGATTGTATAACGATTAAACGGTCTTTTTCACATAACCTTTTTCTTCCTTGGCCACGGCAGCACCAAGGGCCCTATCGTTTCCCATTCATCGCCATAGAGAGAGAGGAAAGGCTGGTCGTCAGGAACAGGCCCCCCTGCTGAAGCGGTCTTGCCCTTCGGTCCGTCATCTGGCAACTGGGTGTCACTGCCTTCACAGAACCCGTTGCGTCATCAGCTGCGCCCGGATGTCTATTCACTGCACTGGCTTTCACTCGCGTCCTCCCTTATGGGAATGTTCAATTTTCCACGGAAAATTTGGATTTCCGGTATGAATTTCAATGGCGGTCGCAATTCGTGATATTTATCGGTAATGGTAAAATATAGCAATCGCAAAGTTAGCGTGATAGCAAATCTGCTCCACAGTTGTAATTATGTTAATGAACTGTGAGACCACGATACTGAGTGCTCAGTTCGTCGGCGGTTATGTTACTTATCAAAACAAATGAAACGAATAAAATTTCACTGGAAGTTGTTCTCATGAGCTGCGACCTGCCTTCTCGCTGACGTCTGTCTCACCGCTCGTCGCTGGCTTCTCTGTTCTCCCTTCAGGCTCCGGCTCCTAACACTGCTTTTCTCCCACACCTTTTCGAAAAACATCCCACCTTTTCCTATTCCCACCAATGATTCGCGTAGCTATCAATGTGATTTGCTACCACTCACGTAATTTGTTTAGTAAAATGAGGTCAAATTCGACTGTTCGCACCCCAGCATCGTCATTGGAAGCCAAACGTGCGCGAAACTAAATGAGTCGTTAATTGGAAATTTTCCAAAAAGGAGGCGTTTCATTGTCTTGTCACGCACGCAACGCCGAAGCCGCTACGCTTCTCCAAACGACTACTTCTGGCAGCACGCGAGCCCTATCCTACATCCGTGCAAGTATTCACGATTATCACTTTAATTTCCAGTCATCTCAGTGTTTGATCTTTGTTTGCTCTTATTGATATGTGGGCCAAATGCGTCGTGCGAAAGGGTTCCACTAATTCCTCAGCTATACGTTTGTGCTTCTCCGTCGCCTCCGGCGCGCGTCGAAGTGCCAAACGTCTTTGTTCCCAAGGTCTATTGCTCCGGCCTCTTGCGCCACAAAAAGACCCGTCTATTCTGCAGTTTTATATATTTTATTCTGATTGTGATTAATGTCACATTACAGTATCACTGATAAAAGTATCAATCAAGAAACTAATAAAGTTAAAGGACAAACTGAAAAAGTTACCAACAAAATGTATATAAAATACGGTGTCAAGACATGTGATAAAAGCTACGTAGATCATGTAATGACCAAAACAAGCTAATTTTGTAAAAAGGTTTTTTATCCACAATAGCCAAGCGTAAAGAGAAACCCGTTAACATGCGTAGTCACAAAATAACCAGGAGATTTATCAGCGACTTGTCAAGTTTACCAAAAGCCGAAAATATGTCCAAACAATGCCGCGGTCACAATCCAAGTACTCTAAGAGAAGTCCGTAATACTGGCTTGCAGCGTAGTCGCTCTATACTTTCACACACGTGGTTCGCACTATGCCGGGACGACAAATTGCCTTCGCGGCTCACCGTTTAATATCCGTCCAGGGATGAAGGTGCGCCGACTGACCCAGCAGTACGGCCGATGGCGCGCTCGAAGCGTGATGGGTCCGACCTCAGCGACCTCCCGTGACTCGATCTCTTGGACACGTGGGGATCACTCAAGAATTCACCAGTAACAATCCAGCTATGGTACTCCTTGAAATTGCTGCAGTTAGACTTTTTATTGAAGCGGCGGGGTGGGATGGATGTGATAGGATATGGATGGATATAAAGTGCGTTGGTAGGAATACTTTAAGAACAAGCCGAGGGTATCAGGAGAAACACCGCCAGGATAGTTAAACACGCTCATGCTCCTCGAAACAACTTAGGCAAAGGAGAAGCGCTTGGCCTTGAAGATACTGCGAAACAGACTAGATCTAGTTATTGCACCAGCGGACAAAGGTAATTCCACGGTCATCATGAAAGCCTCGGATTACCACGACAAGGTGGCTTCCATCCTTTCCGATGACCACGTACACACTTCTGGAGCACAACCCGGTGCACAAGGTAAGAACGAAGACCGCCTCTCTGATTCGCAACTCACATTGCATAGAGCCTACGAAGAAGTTGGCGTTGTGTTGGGACAACTACGGCCAACCTAAAGGGCACAAGCCTGACGTGGCGCTACGCCCCATCGTCAGCGCCATCAATTCGCCGACTCACTCTCTGGCAAGACTTGTCGCTGACCATCTCGCGCCGCTCGCTGAAGACGCTAGATACGCCGTGCGGAACTCTACGCACTTCGTGGACATCATTCGGCAGCAAAGACTCAACGAGGGTAACATGCTAGTCAGTTTTGACGTGACATCTCTGTGTACCAAAGTTCCGATAAACGGAGCCGTGGAAGTTATACGTCAGAAATTACAGGGTCGTAGCCAACCGACAGAATGGGCTGAACTGTCTGCATTCTGCCTAAACTCTACCTTCTTTCAGTATCAAGACCACTTCTACGCCCAAGTGGACGGAACGGCTATGGGCTCGCCGCTATCGCTGCTAATCTGCTCCTTGAAGCGTTGTGTATGAAGCACGGTTCTTGCCTCTCATGAGCTTCTTTCTAATTTCTGAATTGATTTGAATTTATATTTGCATAATTCAATTTGTATTTTAATTAATTCGAATAATATATTCGAATTCAAAAATTCAAATTCAAAAAAGTACGCGTGCGATCGTAACCTAACCTCAAATTATTTGAATAATTTTTGCTTAGTAGTGTTGCATAATAGTGTGCGAGTGTAATATTCAGTGAAAGTGTTTATTTAGTGCGTGATTGATTCACGTAGAAGTTATTCTAGTGTGCATGTAAATACCCTGTGTATGTAAACAAATTTGACTCGTGGAAATCAGTACTATACTTGTCATCACTTTTTATAACATTAAGATCAGGCAATCATCTCACTTGCGAAACTCCACGCCGACCTCAGGAAAGTCTATGAACACGTCGATTCCATTACTAGGGAGATCAGTAGACTGGAAAATATCGTGCGCCACTGATGGCCGGATGGAAGTAATGAGAAAGCGTAAGCATAATTATGCGCGCGTTCCCGGTCAAAGTCCCGTGATTGATCACAACTCGCCATTTCCCAATTGACAACAGGTTTTCCATCTTCAACAATAGCTGCTTATTTCCTTCATTTCCAACTATTCCATTCTCGTCATCCTAAACACCCACCCCAGAGATCAGCACAAAGGAAGGTCAAACTTAAGCTTCCATCAAAAATCCCAAAACAGTAAACAGGGCAAGACTAAAATACCACCAGAAAACACGATAAATTACTTATATTAACAGATAGCCATTGTAGGAACCTTTCCCTCATCATGAGAGAGGATTTTTCTAACTTTTTTCTGTTACTGGTGTTTTCAAGACAAGTGCCTGGATGGCACACGCAATTGAAAACTTACACCCACTGACTAGCTACTTCGGACAACGTGGCAAGTAATAAATATAGGTGGGCAGAACGACAAATCATGGCAGTAATTTTAATCCGGAAGAACATCTACCAACAATTCTATAGATTCCCGCTCACGCTCATGTCATGAGACCTCCCCCCCCCAGCACAACAATATTACCACAAACAATGAAATTAAAATGGCAAACATTTAAAACAACACTTTAAAGAGACCAATTACACTATTTCATATTGACAGTTTCTTGAGAAACTTATTTACAAACCATGGTCTTCACCTAAATAAGGTAGACAAGCACAACTTTGTGCCATATTCCACACGTGTTGACTTTTCCATCCTCGCAGCCACCTACCTATCTCAACATCTACACCTATCTCCACACTAGCCCCTCCATCTCCACCTACCCCCCACCACTTCCATTTCAAAATCCTATCCCAACAGCCACATCTGTCACTCACCTGTCCAACTTCCTCTCCTAATCCAAATCCTCGAAGTACAACTCTTGTTGCAATCTCAGACCACGTCCCGCTTATGGCCTGTAGCAACTACACTTAACATGAAAGCCCACAAAAATTCTATATGTACTACAAAATATGGTCTTGAAGAAAGCTCAGATTTAAAAAACCTACAATATTACGCTTTAGTGAACATAGGTTAACTACTAGATTGCACATGCATTCCAGGTTTCACCCTAGCTAGTGGCTCATGAAGGAAAATAGGCAAATTACCTGCTTATTGTGGTATTTTTATCTTTTCCCACACAAAATAATATTAACAGTGAGTCAATCACAGATTATTCCTCACTTAAGAGATACAGACTTTGAAATGTCCATCATGGACGTACCGAAAAAAATGTATGGGTTTTATGTATGCACCACAGCCCCAAAGGAAATTTTTTTTTCCTTAAATTCTTGAAATTATACTTGTTAAACTTAAAAGGCTTAGAAACTATAAAATATTATAGTATTATATAAAGTATTATACGGTGATTTCAATATAAACTGTCAAAATCTAATGAGAAATTATTCAAAAATTGACAAACTTTCAACTTAAACTATTATAAATGAACCTACAAGAATATCTAAAAAATAATAAATTAATAATAATTAAATTGCCGATCAGAAGGCCGAGATAGCTAAGGCAGTACTGCCGTAGTGGTTTCGGACTAGTAGATCGTGGGTTCGAGTCCCGCCTCGGGCATGGGTGTATTTGTGTATGTCTGTATGTGTGTGTCGTCCTTTCACCCCTCATTATCATCATTTCATCTTCCATACTCCAAGGGCTAACAACCCTGCGGAATAAAAATTGGACTCGGCGAAATGCTGGTCCTCAATTAAAAGTTACATGCACCTGCCACCGCGATAATGATACTGAGCCACGGTAAATGCAGAATGCATGCATGCGTGGTACTAGTCGGCCGATTCGCAAGCAAAAAAAAATTTCAATCAATTTTAATTTATTCTAAGAAAATAATAAATTATTATTGTTGTAAATTATCATCATCGCCGATCCGAGTAGACGTCATTGCTAAGCAGTAGTGCCGTGGCGATATCAGATCTAAGGTTTGAGAGTTGAATTATCGTCTCGGCCATGTGATTGTGTGTTGTCTATTGGTAATTGGTTCTTGTGTGCCTTGTGATTGGAGTCAGGAAGGGCAGTTTGCTATATAAACAATCGCCAAATTAGTATAAAAATGGAGTGTGCAGAATATTTACAAAAATGTGCCCCCTCATATTATCCCTGACCCCATAGAAACTGAATAAGACAAGAATGAAAAAAAGTCGAAAGATGCACACAGAGCACTTGTTACATCTTTCCGGTATGTGCATATTTTATTATGACGTCTCAAACAAATGGAGATCTGAAACGGTTATCTCCATTCAAAAAACGAGAAAGGAGCAAACGGGAAATTATAGAGGTATCAGTCTAGTTCAGCCTATACAATATATACTAAAATTATCAACGAAAGTTTTCGAATTTATACTTGAAGAACGAGCAAAAGAAAAGGTTTTCCGCTTGAAACGAAATACAAAAACCTAGAGAATTTAATTAAGACTTGTAGCTTTCATGATAACGTTAAGACATTCGACCGCGTCCACAGAAATAAAAGTTGGTGATAAAAAGAGCACCCCAACTCATTAAATAAGAACTATACGTACTCCTTTTAAAACGCCGAAATTCGAATGAAAGTCTCAAACAAGGCGTGAGGCAAAGCCGCACGTTATCACCTCCTTTATTCAACATATACCTGGACGATTTTTGTACGAGAATTGAATGAAACCGTTTCTCCAGGGACAAAGATACTTGGATAATAATATCTAAACACTAAGCTACATCCGATGACCAGGTCATTTAAGATACTCAAACCTACCTCGCCGTGGCAGAGCCTAGCCGGCTCGGAGTTGGAAGACTTCTAACCTCTGAAATATTGATAGGGGAGAGGGGAAGCATTCGTGTTTGGGATTTCCTACACTTACTACCATTGAAACAGAACAATTGAAATAATAAATACTTTAATTAAAAAGGTAGTTGAAATATATAACCTATTTTACAGTGAATCCTCGCTCACACAATATTCTCCTTACGATTTAAATACTTGCTTTCCTCACAAAAGTCAATTAACGTTCCACCCTTTTTGAGGATCTCACTACGCTTCTTCCGGTGCGCACCGAGAGGGGAAGGTCGGCGACGAAGTCCAATTGATGGGCGAGTGATTGATTGATCCTCGGCGCGGCGCACGTTCTGTTCGTCTGGGCTCCACGTGTATTCGCGTGAGCACGGCGGTTCCAACACGCGTTCACCGGCGGCGGAACTGCGCGACTAAAGCAGTGCCCCCGGGGAGACCCGAGTCGTGCGCGGCGTATCCCCCTAATCGCGGCGACTGCCCCCGATCGCGGTCAGCACACACGACACAGGAGTCAGACCCGTAAGCAATGCATTTCGTCGCGGCCTGATCATGTTCGCGCGGGATCGTCAGCTCCGACGCCGTAGCATACGGGGCGGCGCGGCTCGGCTCGGCTCGGCTCGCAGGAGAGTGGCTTGAAGCGAGCACGCTCACGAAGAACTTTTGAAGAAGCTCGGCGATCAAATGTTCCAAGAGAAGCTCGGCGATCAAATGTTCCAAGAGAAGCTCGAAAAAATTATTCTTAAAAAGGAGAACGTTGGGCCCCCGGTATTTACAGTTTTCGCATGCCCTCTCCACTCTGATGACGCAGAGGTTCTATTGCCAATCACGTAAGCCCTTTTATGTTCCATGGTTTTGGACGTGTCCGTTTGCCGGCGTCTTCCTGAAATGACCTGTGACGCATGACTACCTGATCCACCCGCATACCCATCTCCAGACGTCACGGTTCTTCTCTCAGACTGCGAAAACAGAAGGGTCTCGGCCCCATGCACCAGATTAGGCGGCCGCCCGCACCCAACTTCCTCATTTCTGCGAGAATCCTGACAGTGAACATCCTTGGGGTTTTGTATAGCGAGGTCTGAAAGTTATATTTTTTTTCTCCCTGCTGCTGAATGACTACTGTAATTATGAAATTAAATATTATCTAGCGCTGTGCTGTTACAGTACACATGATAAAGTTTGTCGATAGCGAAATGGAATTTATCTCGACTACAATTAAAAAATATCCACACTCAGTAAATAATCTGATACGAACAAAAAAGCTTGATTGACCATCAAAATATCGAACTAGTATCACTTCAAATATTTGGGATATGATATTACATCCAGAGAGAAATATTTTTCCAACAAATAACTTCAAAAGTATAAGAGAGAATATGCGATCACTTAAAGGAATAGCTAGGAAATAAACTCGAATGAAATTTCATAAAGTTCTGCTCATTCTACTACTACTGTACGGTTCGCAATTATGGGCACCTAAATTAACCGATCACAGAAACGCTGATGCATTGTACCATAAAAATGAAATTCGATCTGTTAATGGTTCGCGCTATTAGATTACATTATAAATTACAAAATTCGGTAATAATTACGGGTTCAAACACCAAATTGCAACATGCCATTTTTTTAAGAAACTTGTACGGCGTAATTCTCAAGTCCACCCTGAAAACTAGACCTTCCGGAAAAGTTCCAGCGCCTGAGAACAAGATGGTGAAGCCGAAACAGGCAAATACGCATAATCCTGGAAAAGCAGTGGAAGAATAATACAGTGTAACGTACTAGCGAGCTAACCTCATAACTATTTGAGGACGCGTGGTAAGGGATTAGTAAAAGAAGATCGACTCGCCACAGGAGTGAGAGAAGGTTTTTTCCTAAAAGCAAGCGAGTGGGAAAAAAATACGGCATCGGCGGGCCGGGCTCGCGAGGCAAGTCACGTGTTGACGAGCCTGTGAAGGACTGTGTCCTTGGGTGGTAGCATCGCTCCCACGTGACCGCTATGTGCGTGCTCCGAGATGAGTGGTTGAATGCCACGCCTCGCGCCGATTCTCAATCGGGTAAGATCGCTCCTGCTATCGAGGCAAACCATAAGTTGGTACCCCGGTACGGACTTTGTGTCCCAGTGTGACATCCGGCCATGGAAGCTTTGTGCGCGCTTGTTATGTAGGAGATGTGAGTGCCACAATTGAAACCGATCATCAATCGGGTTGGGATCGCTCTCGCGATCAGGGGATAGCAGGTTTATCAGAGCTAGAGTGTAAAGTGTAAATTCATTGTAAATATTTTTTGGGTTTTCCTTTTAAATATTAGACAATCTGTACTTGTCTGGACGTCGTAGCGAGCGGACGTGTCTTGGGGATCGCCCTCTTTACCAGTTAAGAGATAATGGGCTGCGACCTACAGGCGTAACGGGCCCGCATCGGCGGCTGTGCCGCCCGCGTGGCGTGCGTGCTGAGAAGGGGTAGCGTTCCTGCTCCTTCTCTGGACGCCTTTACGTTTCTTATTATAGCAACACTATTAATAATTGGTGGTGTCGAAATGAATCCTGGCCCAGTGTCCACGCGGCGCGGCGCACCACTTGACGTTCCGTGGAGGTGCGTCGAGTGTTGTAACGGCGTAGGTGGTCTGCGCGATGAACTGGCGCGTCTTCGACAGGAGTTCCAGAAGGTGACGGCGAAGCTGGCTGCAACTCAAAAAGGAGCTGCAAAATCTGAGGGTTAGCCACAAGATTGCCTGAGGTGGAGAAGGCAGCAGAGTCCGCAACGGAGACAGTGACGCAGCTGGCCACAGCGGACCGGCGAACGGAGGCGACTGCGCCGGCCCCGGCAGCCGCGCAGCGCACGCCCCGGCCCCGGCTGCCGCGCCGGCCCCGACGGTTTCTACGGCGACGACGGCAACAAAATCATGCATCGGCTGTGAGGGGCCTAGCGGCAATGAAACTTCGAGAAGGGACAAATCGCAAGAAGTGTGTTGTGTTCGGCGACTCCATAGTCCGACACGTGGGTCACGAAAACCTACAGGTCAAGTGCTTCCCGGGAATCCGCGTGGAGCAACTGAAAGCACAGATCGAAACCAGCGAGGTGGAAGCCCCGGAAATTTATCATTCACGGAGGCTCAAATAATTTACGGGGATGTCGCTTGTTTGACCACCTCACTGGCGAGATCTATGGTCTTGGGGTAGCAGCGAAAAAGTGCTTTCCGTCCGCCAGCATAGTGCTTAGTGGTGTAATCCGCCGCCGGGATGTTTGGCCCCGTAAAGTCGCTAGGGTGAATCGCGCCATTGACTATGTGGCAAAAGCGCTCGGGTTCATCTTTGAGGATCCAAACGGGTGGATCTCGGAGAGCGCCCTAGGCCGGGACGGCGTCCACCTCAACCGGAGGGGCGCCGCGGCGCTCTGTGGCCTCTACACCAGAGTGGCTGAGTTCTGCGCGCGCTCTCCTGTCACCCGTTGACGCTGTGAATGCCCGCCGATCTTGCACGCTACGGCCGAATGGCGGGCTGTGGCGAGGCTGTGGCGATAGAGTCTCGCACTGGTGACGGAAGCTTCAGCGGAGAAGTGTGTGACGGTGGAGACTGCGGCGGCGACGATGGAGGCGAGGACGACTGCGGCGACGACGCCGGAGGAGACGGACAAAACTGCGAGGCGGGACGGAAAAGTGGATACGGAAAATATTCAGGTGAGGAAAGGCCTCAAGGCTGTTGCAGGTAAACGGTCGCAGTGTAAAAAATAAAGAAATCAAATTTTGGAATTTAGTCGATGCTTGGGATCCTGATGAAGTAATAGGATCTAAATCTTGGCTAACGGAAGAGATAGCTAACTCTTAAGTTTTGCGTGCAAATTACAGGTCGTTTAGGAGAGATAGAAATACTAGAGGTGGGGAGATATTCATTTGTGTTAAGGATACAATAGATGTGAGGAGAATTGGGTCAGTGAAGAAGTTGAGATAATGGGGATAGAAATTAGTAATTCAGGGAATATGTTGAAAATTATTGCTTGTTATAGGCCACCAAATGAAAATTACGCGATTTTGGAAGCAATTTCTGAAAAAATAGAAAACACCGATGTATATCCTATAGTAATCGCTGGTGATTTAAATATTCCAGACGATAATTGGAAAGGCGCTGTGAGCGAAGCGAAAGTACAACAGTCCGTGAACAGACTCGTCTGGGATGGGGGATTAGCGCAGGTAGTAGATAGACCGACGCGACAGGAGGCGCTTCTACAAGTTTACGTAATTAGGCCGCAAGAGCTTTTGTTGTCTTGTGATGTCATCGATGGCATAAGCGACCAGAAAGCGGTGTTAGTTGACATAGACATACGTTTTTCACATAAAAGAATTCCCAACGGTACAAACATCTAGCAGTTCAAGAAGGCAAACACAAAAGGGCTTCATCACTACCAGAGAGACCAGTACGATAGGTTTCTGAGAATAGAAACGGGTATGGAGGAAACTAGGACCGCGTTTAAGAGCATTCTGCATAATACATTGCAAATGTTTGTGCCGTACAAATACTTAAAAAGAAATTCAGACCCAGAATATTATAATGCGAAAATTCAACGTATGAAGAGAAAAGCCAGAAAAGCTTTTAATAATAGACATCGCAGTAAAAATCATAGGATACTTTTTCGTAACTGTTCAAAAGAATTAGAGCGGGAAGAGAAAACTGCGCAGGAGTCCTTTTTAAAATACATTCTCGACAGTGAGAGAAAGAATTGGTCAGTGTTTTACAAATGTTCGCAGAAGAGGAAATGAAGAAATTCCTATTGTTAGACATACTAACGGGTTACTAATAGATGATCGGGAAAAAGCAAATGCATTTAATGCCTACTTCAGTTCCGTTTTTAAAACCAAATCTCACCACACTCATATCGAGGGAGGCTGTACCCAATCAGTTTAAAATAGACGTAAATGCATTTAAAAAACGAATTAAATCTATGAAAAATGGAAAGTCCCGGGGTCCAGATGCCATTTCAACGAACATAATTAAACTCTGTGGAGAAGCAATATTACCATATCTAATAAGATTATTTCATATTTCGACCAACAATTCAAGAGTTCCAAAAGGTTAGAAGCTAGCTACTATTGTTCCGATATTTAAGAATGGTGACAGAACTGTTTTAGCAAATTATAGACCGGCAAGTCTTACGTCAGTTGTATGTAAGATAATGGAACATCTGATAACTAGCTATATTCGACAAGAATGGGAAAAAAAGGAATGGCTATTTCAGGGACAGCATGGTTTTAGGAATGGTTTCTCTTGCGAGAGTCACATAGTTCAGAATATAGTAGAGGATGATAGTGGGAGGGTGGGTGCCATAATATATTTTGCGAAGGCATTTGATGTTGTCCCATACGATAAACTAGTTCATAAATTAATGTATTCGGGTATTGACAAGAGTTGTGGCGTGGGTTGATGAGTTTCTTCGAAATAGAAAACACAGTCCGAGTTGAAAACAATTTTCAACTCTGGCAGAGGTTACTTCAGGGATCCCTCAAGGAAGCTTTATTGGATCCCTCCTGTTTCTCGCGTTTGTAAACGATCTGCCAGTCAGTGTGTGTCAAAAAGTAGGAAGGCCAAATGATCGCAAAAAGGCACCGTTAGTGTTAGTACCACCGATAACAGAAGAATTTGGAAAAATCAATATCTATACTTGTGGACCTCTTCCTGAAAGCCGAGAGTAACAAATTCATTTTGACAGCCAGTTGTTTAGCGTCCAGGCATCCGGAGGCTATTCCAACTACAGATTTGCAATCAACAACCATTAGTGCTTTTTTGAAGTTATTTAGTCGCATCGGATTCCCTAAGGAATTACAAACAGACCAGGGCATGTGCTTTACTAGCACATTAACAGGGGAATTTGATAGGACGTTTGGGATCATACTAGTCCGAAGTTCGCCCTATCGCCCGCAATCAAATCCTATCGAACGTGTGCATAGGACAATTTGATTTATCAAAGTGTTATGTTATCCTACTACGTTCCAACTACTAAAGTGTCCGCCATTTTATTTGCTTTGAGAACCATGGTGCACGAGAGCCTCGGTTTCACCCCAGCTGAATTAGTTATGTGAGGAACCTCAGAACTCCCATAACATTATTATATGAACACATTACAGGCGAGGATGATGAAAATTCCGTCGTCGAATATGTGTTTAAGTTAATAGAGTACAGAAATCTCGCAAATTTGTCCACGAGAAGCTTTTTAACGAGCAAGAAAAAAAATCTTGGCACGATCGCCGAGCCGTACACAGAATCTCGCAGGGTGACCGGGAGCTGGTGTTGGTCCCGAATCGCACTAAGAAGTTATCGGTACAATGGCTAGGGCCGGGAGAAGTGGTAAAAAAATGGACACGAACTACCCTGTCCTGATTTCTGGGGAAAAGGAAGGGCATATCTACTACATTAACATGTTGAAAGCGAACATGCAGCGTTTAGAATATTTAAATTATTAGCCGATCGTAGCTCCAACTTTGAAGTCGACGAAGACGAACTGGATAGTACACAGTTAACCTTGATAGTGTCGACTTCGATGCGGGAGCTATGCTTGAAGGGACGAAGTCGAGAACGAGTTCTGTAATAAACTGCTCAATTTAATTGTAAAGTACAAGCATATATTTTCGAATAAGCCAGGGTTGACAGATGTTGCCACCATGAACATTGAATTGACGGGCGAGTCGAAAAAAGTACGAAGTGCGTGTTATCGAATGTCGCACAGTCGATCAAAAATACTGCAGGAAGAAATCGTGAAGATGTTACGTGATAACATAATTTAGATAGGCGATAGATTATGCTACGCCGATGATTCTTGTAGAGGCACCGGGACGAAAACCGCCTCCGTGCATCGACTATCGGAAGCTAAACCAAATTATAAAATCAGAATATTTTCCTCTACTGAACATGGAGAAGAGGATAGAATCTCTGGCGGCATTCAAGATTATCACTATATTGGATTTGGCAACATTTTAACACCAGATACCGCTCACGCCGGGAGCGCAGAGATGCGGCGTTCTGTACGAGCTTTGGCACGTATAGACTAATAAAATTGCTCTTCAGGCTTAAAAATGCGCCTTATCAGTGTAGTAGAATGATGGCAGCTTTGCTAGCGGGATGTGCAGAATATGCAGTCCCATATTTAAATAACATCACTGCAGTGGTAGACTGCGCAACTTTAAAAGAACCGCCGGAATATGGTACCGGTGGAGGGCGGTGACAGCAGCCGCCGCGGCGCCGTCACGCGCGACCAAACACCAAGAGAGGAGGCACCACCCCTATCCAGGGGCTGGCCAGCGGACCCTCTGCCCCGTCGGGCTATAAAGAAGCGCCCCGGCGGGCAGAGGCAGTTGGATGGATTCTGAGGCTGACCACCGCAGAGGACAGACGCTTCTGGCAAGAGCTTCGGACAACGCTGGATTAATAGTACTTTTCAGGACTAAGAGTAAATAGCCCTTCTAGGGCTGACCTTGCAAAGCAGCAATGTCAACGCCCGCGTCGTGTCCTGCGCGGCTATTTTTCACCCCTCATGAGGGATGAAAGTGGCGAGCGCGGTAGAGCCGCGGGGAGAACGAAGCCCAGGGGAGCCGTTAAGCGATGCTTAGGACGTAAACGGAGCGAATTTGCGCTAAATCTTCCCCCGCTTCCAGGAGGAAGACTAGCAACGGAGCGACGCCGCCCGCCTCGCCGCCCGCGCCTACTCCGCCTGATGCGCCGCCCGCCGCAGCCGCGCCCATCGAGACGCCACCCACCGCTGCTGCCGGCGAGGAAGAAGAGGACGGTTTCATGCTTGTCACTCGCCGCCGCCGCCCACCCACATCTTTCTCTACGGGGTAACAGACATCTTGGGGCTCCTCGAGGGCTTGAGGTCGGCCAGCTGCGACGCCGACATCACCGCGGAGGTGGCAGGCGACGCGGTCAGAGTTCGATGCGAGTCCCCCGAGGCGCATCGCGATGCTCTGGTCGCCCTCGAGAGAGCCGTGGCGTATCAAACATTCCACGGGTAACGCGAAAGTTCTTAGGTATGCCCTGAGGGGCATACACAACTGAGCGAGCAGAAGCGCGTGCTGCACGAAACGGTGGACGATCTCGCCCGAAACGGAACCGCCCCGGATCTAGTCACGCAGGTGATCATGCGATCCATCACCGCCCGCAATCCAGGTGAGTGGGCGTCGGTCATGCCCAAGGCTGTCATGACAACTTCTTGAGCATGCACACGAGGTGGCCGAGGCCGCTGCGGCGGAAGCGACGGGGGAGGTACTCTCATCCTCACCCGCACCACGTCCTTCCCACCCCTAAATAATGGCTACCTTTACCTTTTGCAGAGACAACGACACCGTTGCATTTTGGAACTACAACGGCTTCTGCTCGCGAGCGAAGCAGTCAGAACTGCACAGCTTTCTCGCTCGGCGCAATATGTGAATCATGATATTGGGTGAGACATGGCTTAACCCTCATCTTTCTTGAAATATTCCAGGTTTCTACTGCTACAGAAACGACAGCAGCACAAGCAGCAAACGAGGCAGACTCCCACAGAGGGGGCGGCACTGCAATATTAATAAGACGCAACATCTCATTATGTTACAGCGCTTCCGCAGCTGCAGCACGCCGAGGCCATCGCTTCTGTCGTTCCGACCGAGCGAGAGCCGCTGCGTCTCATTTCCATCAACGCACTCCCCGATCGCGCCGCGGAAAAGTGCGCCCTGCTAGCTGCAGATATTGCAAAACTAGTAGAGGCAAACGACTCCAGCATTTGTGGCTGGCGATTTTAATTCCAAACACACGGCCCGGAGCTCCACCATCACCTAGAAGACATACGCTCCTAACGCCCTCACCTATTATCCCTTTCGAACGAACGGCAAGCCCGATACTTTAGATATCGCGGGCTTTTTCCAAAAAATCCATTACCCTCCCACACTAAGAACCAGCTATGAGGTTTCCTCTGACCACTTCCCAGTGATAGCGGATATGAGACGCGGCAGAATCACCCTATCGTCTGTACTCACGACGCAGAAGAGGCGCACGGACTGGAATAAATTCCAGACGGAGCTGCAGCAGCGCATTCCAGATGCACCTGCTCTGTCAGGACCGTAGCAGATAGAAACTGGAGCACAAAACTTCGCTGAAGCTGTGACTGACGCAGCAGTTGAGATGCAGCGTTCCTCTGAAAAGCAGCCACTAACCCCCTTTTTAATTAATTTAATCTTTAGGAAAAACAGGGCGTGCAGAGCGGAGAGCACGAGACACCCAGATGATAAGCGGGAGCTAAACCTATTGAAACGTAAAATAGAAATCTAACTATCTGAATACCGCAATTAGAAATGGGCTAAATTGTCAGGTCTCAAAAGTAAAGATAATTCGCTGTAGCGAGTCTCTCGCATGCTTTCCAGGACTCAAATAACAGTACCGCCGCTTCAGACCAGCCCAGGAGAGTTCGCAGAATCATACGCAGCGAAAGCGGAACTCCTAATGTCTAGGAATCTCAGTTTCAGGAGGTCAAGGAGGCGCCGCCAATACCGCACGTTGTCGAAGTACAACAAACGGTAATGGCGGCCTTGCACGCGCACGCCAAGTTTCGCCAGAGAAACTGAAGTTAATGTTTCCATCTCGGAGCTGAAAACTAGAAAAGCTCCCGGCCCCGACAGCATCTCTAACGACTAAAGAAGCTGCCGCAGCAGGCATAGTGTTCTTAGTCGCTCTGTTTAGTGCTATATTGATGTTTCAGCATTTCTCCAGTCAGTGGAAACCTGCACATGTTCTGACTAGCAGGGGAAAAACCCGAAAAAAGACCGAGTCATACAGGCCCATAAGTCTACTAAACGCGTTCGGAAAGCTCTGTGAAAATCTAATTCAAAACGGAATTCTCAAATGTGTTTCAAATAATGCACTCTTAAAGAAGGAGCAGTTTGGCTTTCACGCGGAACATAGCACAACGCATCAGCTCGTGCGAATCACGGACCGCACAAGAAGAGACTTCAACGAGGGCCGATCCACAAGTGGAGTGTTCCTCGACGTTGCCAGCGCCTTTGACAAGGTCTGGCAAGTCTGTCTCCTTTACAAACTTCACTCCATGAACTTTCCTGTATACATTATGCACCTTATCCACTTGTACCTAGCAAACAGAACGTCCAAAGTGACGCTTGTGAATGCCAAATCTACCCGCCGCGCCATCCGAGCCGGAGTGCGATTGCTTCTACGCTCTTCAGCTTCTATGTGCGTGATCCCCTCAAACGGAGCTCCGATACGGCTGTAATACTCGCGTAGAAAAAGATCTACCTTCTCCAAAAGTACGCCGTGGAAGCATGCGACTTCATTTAACTACTCTCTACGGGGAGGAACTTTACAAATCTACCAAAACATTCGGCAAATTACGAGACAAACGAAGCCGCAAGCTCTACCAGCTTGTGTTCCTGCTTCAATGAAGAGACGAAGACGTCCTTCCGGGGTTCCTCAACGTGAAACATCATATCCACACAAGACGAGCAGCGACTATTCTACGGTCATCAGGCATTGCGCTACTCCGGGAGAGGATCCGTTCCACTCCATCTAAAGCCAATCCGGAAAGTTCGAGCAGAAGTCGCGGCGCGCGTCAAAAACGCCAGCGTCATCGAGCCGGAAATCAAACCGCGTCTAAAGAAGACCGCGTGACAAGCCTGATATACCCCTTCGACCAATTGTGAGCGCCGTGAACTCCAACATATCCGCTGGCATGCCACGTGGCCAGCAAACTACGCCCTCTGACAGGATATTGAGTCAGCTGTCAGGAACTCCAGCCATTTCATAGACCTGTTCCGAAGGAGGCGGCTGAAGAATTCGGACATCCTCGTCAGCTTTGACATAACGTCACTTTTCACCATGGACCCGGTTGACGAGGCAGTTAATGTCATCCGGAGTAAATTAGAAACCCAGACTTCCTACGGAATGGGCCGACCTCGCTCACGTTTGCCTCTTCCACCTCTTTCAGTTCCGGGGTAACGTTTATGCCCAGGTAGAAGGCGAAGCCATGGGTTCCCTTTATCGCCTATAGCTGCCAACCTCTTCATGGAGACGTTTGAAAATGAAACTATACAAAACGCCAGGCTGAAACCCGCCATGTGGATGAGATGTAGACGACACGTTTGTCATATGGCCCCACGGACGGGAAACACACATGAAATTCCTGGATCACCTGAACAGCGCCCACCCCAAGATAAAATTCACCATGGATGTGTAAATAGATGGCCGATTGCCTTTCCTAGACGTCTTGGTGAGCAGGCGTGAAGACTAGCCTAGGACACGCGGTTTATAGGAAACTGACAATACAAACCGCTACCTCTATGCAGAATCGCACCACCATCCTGCGACAAAGAACGGAGTTCTGAAAACCCTCACGCGGGCAGCCAGAATCTGCGACGAGGACAGTCTCCCTGTCGAACGAGAAACGAAAAGAAAACCTTCGCGGCCACTCGGCCAATGGTTACCACGGACTCGTTATCCAGAGACCCCTACGTCTCACTTCCTACCCGATTGCTCCCTGGGAAACCAGCAAATGAAATGGAAGACAAGGCAACAGTGACTTTCCCTTACATCCGGGGCATAACAGACAGGATTGCTAAACTGTTGAAGCGCTTCCATGTTAGAACCATCTTCAAAGCCTACCACAAGCTCGGCCAATCTTTGGTGCGGGGTAAAACGCCAAAATCAGTCCTTTTCAGGACTAAACCGAAGTCCCTTCAGGACTTAGCTAACTGTTCTTTTTAGAGCAGCAACCTTCTTAAAAAAAAGAGCCAAAACTGCCGTTCAATTTCAGATATGAAAAACGGCAACGGCGTGCAGCGCGAGAGAACTCGCACGCTTCCGGACCGGGGTGGGTTGGTCTTCTCGACCGACGGCATTTTGGTTTCGGTGGCACCGGCAGGACTCGCCGCGCTTCGCGCCGCAAACACCGAAGAAGCAGCAGCAGCAGCAGCAACCGCCGCCGCCGATGACGCCGGAATACTTCCTGTCAGGAATACTTCCTGACGCCACACACCAACAGGATTTCCCTGCAATGCAAACGGCCCCTTTAGGGTCCAAATCCAAAAAGAGCAAGGCCTCGCGCATTGCCAACGCCTTCAAGGCCTTAATGCAAGCCGATGAGGACGGATGCCTTGTGCGGGTCTCAACGGACCTGATAGCCTTATTTGCCGCATCTCTGACGCCTACTGAACAGATTACGTTCAGCAAAGCCACCTCGAAAAACGGGCTCTCGGAGTTTTACGCCCACTCGTCATCTGCCTAGCCGCCGCACACCGACGCTGCCAACCACGACGGACCGCATCAGGGAAAGGTAAGATACGCCGCCCCTCACCTGCCACGCGGCAATTTCGCAATCTTCTCACTTCACTACACTCTCAAGCACAAACATCGCAGACAATGAACTCGAAAATCCATAGACGCGAATTATATATATATATATATATATATATATATATATATATATATAATATATATATATATATATTATATATTCTAACATACCCACCTACACCCACACACAACTTACCACCTTCACGTAGCAGGCATGAACCGTAAGCGGGTTATCAAAGTTTTGCTCGTGAAGCGAGCTTAAAAATCTAGGAGCAGATCTTCAGGGTGCGAGAAAGGTTTGAACCCTTGACACAATAAAATCACACAGATTGCACACAAACGAGCGTATAATTTACCATAAACTTTTAGTGGCATAAGTTAATGACAAAAACAAGAATATAGAATCGCACTTTTACAGAGAATAATCAAAACAAATAGAAACCTTTACAACACCGACTCATGTGAATGAACACATAATTTACTTCAAAATTGATAGTCTGACATAATTACCCTAAACTACACTGGAATTCCCTTGGAAAATTAATTATATCTAAATTTGTGCTATTCTAATTACATTGCACGTGAAATCAAAAATTCAATTTACAATCTCTCGCTTCAAGATATTACATGTAAGAACAAAATGTGTGCAAGTGCATTACTCTAATTTACAATTTAACTGTGTCTGAAAAATAGCGAAATAATAAATGTCCTAAGTATAATGTTTTTTTTAAGCAGGCAATAGCGCATTAAAAACGTCTCCTACTATAATACTGTAATTTGTTGCCACCGTATCCTCAAATTCTTAGCACTTTCCTATACTAGTTTTTCTCTGCCGACGTGAACTTGACCTATTTTCTGCGGTTCCTAACTGTTACCTTCGTGGACTTCCCACTCTTTGGCCTTGACGGTCGTGCGCTGGTCGCTGCGGTCACGCCGCTCGTCCCAACCTCTGCGTTGTAAGAGAGACGGGATTCGCCTCTGCCATCTGCGTTGCCTTCTTGCGTCCTCTTCCGTTCTTCTTCGTTTTCGATCCGTCTTCTTCCTCGTGCGCCCAAGTCCTCGGCCTCTTCTTCTTCCTCGTCTGCTACCGGCGCCTCTGACTACGCCCACGTTGCGAAAAATGTCCTTGCACTTCACTGAATACCCGTGCAAGTTCCTCGCTCGTAGCTACTTCTACGTTTACAAGCCAGAACTTTTAATGTTTCCTTCACAACGGGTAATTTTTACTTCCCGTGTTGTTAATTGAAGAAACACTACTTAATCTGCACTATCTCGCGGACGACTAACTAGAACGTCTTCTCGACGCCGAATACTCCTACCTAGTAGTCGTTGCAGCGGCAAACTAATATCTAAACTAATGTTTAACGAAAATGTTGACTCTGCGAACGGTGATCAAAAAGCAGCTGCTTACTCGGCGCGTGGTGGCAAGAAAAGAGAGCTTCCGCTTGCGGGTTCGCGTATTTATGGCGCGGCGCCTGGGGAATTCTCCGTGATGGGGGGGGGGGGTTGCTTCCCCCCTCTCAACCTTCACAAAGAAAACATAGCTCGCTAGTTCGCATTCGTTTAGTACGGCAAAAGGATACCAGGCCGCGCGTTAAGTACCTCTGCCCTACGCGTCTGTTATTCCTCCGCTGCTTCCGTAGTGTTCACACATGAGACTTGGCGTTATGGGGTTGCAACAATTCCATAACGCCACATATATATATATATATATATATATAACTATATATATATATATACACACAACATATACAAACAGCCCAGAGAAAGGCGACGCCGGTGTTCTGGCGCCCGCCCGAAGATGGCTCAAACACACTCCCCCCAGATGTCGAAGACCTCATGCGCCAAAAACTTAAGGCTAGTCGGCTCTGGCAGCAGTTTAGGTGCCCCGCTCTTAGAACTCTACCGCGGGAATGCAAAAAACGCCTAAAATCGGCGCTCGCAAACCACCACGCAGAGGAGTGGGGAAAACGTATGAGAGAGATCGGCTGTGATCGCTCCCGTAACGGTCCCTTCAAACTCGAGAAAGCGCTCAGGTCAGTACCAAAAACTGCAACCGCCATACGCGGGCATGACAATGCGGAGGGTAAACCACCTTACCTCTTCTCAGATCAAGCAAAGGCAGAATTCTTCACCGACATGCGTGAAGAGAAGTTTGTCAACAACAATACACAGGCGGTAGAAGAGGAGGAAACAGGACAGCGCTAATACAGTAACAATGTACAGTCGAAGTTTCGACTACAATCAAATGCTTGCGTAGTCGCAAGGCGCCGGGCCCCGATCGAATAGGGCCTCCCGTACTAAAGGAGGCCCTACCGATAAGCACGGAGCTCACGCGAATCTACAACAGCTGCATTACCAGCTGTACTTTCCGAACAACTGGAAATACGCGAGTATTTCTATGCTCCCGAGACCCGGTAAGGATCTCACGATCGCGGCGAGCCACAGGCCAATCAGCCTTCTCCCTGTATTGAGAAAAGTTTTCGAGAGGCTTCTCCTCGCACGAATCCTTCCAGCTGTTCTCTCTCGAAACCTAATTCGAGACGAGCAGTTCGCATTGAGACCGGGCTACTCCGCATCACTACAAGCACTTAGCATGGCTCAGTAGATATCCGCTGATCTGCTTCTCACACAGGATGTACCGGTTATTTACCTCGACATGGTACAAGCCTTAGAAAAAGTGCCACACAACACTTATCTCCAAACGTCTGCGCTGCCTTCCACAAGACGTAACCGAAATAATTACATCTTTCCTCTCAAACCGCACATTCATGGTAAATGTGGGAAAAGCGAGATCCTCTAAGCGGCGAATTGCTGCCGGGGTCCCTCGGGCTCCGTCCTCTCTCCGTTGCTGTTCTCGCTCTATGTCAATGACATACCGCAAATACCACGAATAAGACCTGACAGAAGAACAGATGAACCTGACGCTTAAGTGGGCGGAACAAAACCACGACTTTCTCAGCGGAAAAGTCGCAGGCAATCCGTTACACTCGCCACAAACAAACACAAACCATTACACACCGCCAAAACAAATAACACTTGGCACTCAAAAATTGAAGTGGCCACCCAAGGCAACTTATCTAGGCGTCACTTTTGATCAAAGGATGCGCTGGCATTTACATGTTAGGCAAATTAGATCAAAACTTCAATACAGAGTTCGCCTCTTGCAACCTCTTGAGGGTACCCTCACTCCCCTTGGATCTTCGTCCGGCACAAAACGTGTTGCCGACCTGTGGCCACCTACGCCGCGGGAACGTGATGGACCACAGCGAAGACGTACAAGGACACACTTGAGCTCGTTCAGAACAGTTCTACGGCACATAGCGCGCCCTCCGTTTCGGAAACTGTTGAAAGCTCTCAGAAAGGAACTCGACATCGAGTCCTTCACTTGCACACCAATGCTTGAGACGGCTTTCTTTCAATGAAGCCTATCAAGCCTTTCAATCATGCGAAGCACCGGCTATGCTCAAACAACTAGCTCGACATGTCCCAACTATTGTACACAAGAAAAGCTCTCCCCGCGGATATATTGAGGGCATAGTGAAACGCGCACACAAAACGACAAAGTCATAAACATGACTGAACCCAAACGCCGATCTGGCACATGACAAAGGTCCGACGCGAACCTACACCAATAACCTACACAAAGCAGTAAAACGCTATGCGTTGGAACTGCAACAAACAACTATCACACAGACCTTCGGCTTTGCCGAAAAAAAAAACAAACCAAAAACTGAAGCTGTGGCGGGTTAAAGTCAATGTGAGTAAGGGTGCAGCTGTCCTCTTCACATGGAGAAAGTGATTCACGCAGCAAATGCCGCTCGCGCTATGCGGAGACGCGATTAATTGGGCAACATATGTTCAGTATTTAGGTTCACATTACACATCCCATTTACATTTAACCTGCACATCGAATATGTGCGAAAGCGCGGCAGAGCCAAGGCAGATTGCGAAGCTTGTTTCACAAACAGAGCAAACTCAACGGCAAACTGCTTCACGCTCTATAACGCAATAATTAGGTCGCAAATGGACTACGCAATGGGGGCAATTGCAGCAACTGCTCATATGAAGAAACTGCAAGTAGTTCAAAACTAGTGTCTCAGGGCTGCTCTCTGCGCCCCTAGATACACTCACATCTAAACTATACATCGCGAATTATCAATGCCAATGCTTATAGATAATATCAGAAATATCGCTAACATTTTGAAAAAGCAGCTGACTCTTATAGGCCTCTGAAGCACTTCCTGGAGTAAGAGTAATCTGAAACAGAGAAATGAGACTAAACAAACTTAGTATTTCCAAACTCGCAACGCGCGCGCCGGTAGGCTAAAGTCATTTCTTGACCTTTGTTTATCTCCATGTTGCAGGATTGGCCATAGATGCCCGTAAGGGTAGGAATGGTCCCACCGCGGTGGCGTGAACGTGCATTGCACTCTCCGTGCGTTCACAAAACTGCACAAAGGGCTCTTTGAGGGGGACACCCCCGACCGGACAGTGAGAAGCGAGAGTACACAGTTCGGTATCCTACTTGGCAAACGAGGCGGAACCCGACCAGCGCTGCGAGGCGAGCCAAGGGAGGCCCACGCACCGACCGAGCCAGGAAGCGTTCCTTGTAGACTACTGCGTGAGAGTGGGAGAGTCGCCCCACCCATTCAGGAAAACCGTCCAAATGTGTCCGTCGCCCTGTCAGCCATGTGACAGCCGAGCCAGGGAAGCTGCAGCTCGGAGGCTACGGCCTGGTACGACAAGGGAATTGTCACGCCACTAAGAAGCTGGAAGCTCATTTTTGGGAATGTACTAAGTTAGATGAATGAATTTGTTTAGACCAACAATATCTCATTTCCTGAACTTAACAGTAATAATGATGTGAATCAAATGTATTTCAGCTATTTATTGTGAGAATGAAGCTATTGAGATCAGTTTCTTGCTCTAGAAAGTACACTTTTTTTGCATTGGGCATGATAAGTAATAAGAGCGGAGCCAACCTGTAGTTTGCCATTACATATAGTTTATTGGAGAAAATATTCCTAGTTATGTATTAGCAAAAGTGCCCGTTGCTTTCTGAAATCATGATTTATCTTTATGCAGTAGAGTAAAAGTGGGTTAAGTTAACCTCCACAGATTTAACTCCCAACATACACCTCGGTTTTTAATTGGTGTTTAGCGTAAATTTTGTGCGTTTTATGTTATTTGTATAATTGCAATTTTACTATCATATACTACACTATTACACAGCTCATTGGATGGGGCTTAGCATTGACAAGTGAATATATCATGCAGGAGGTATGGTTCTAAATAAACTTTTGCAAATTATTAAGCAAGCAATAAAAGCACGAAAACTTATTTCTTTGTAATTGCCACAGCAGGAACAACCATTGGAATATATTCAACTTTTTTAACTTTGCGTGACATGTGTACAGCATAATACCTCTTGCTTCATGTAACCTCCTTACAAGAGTTTAGTTGTGACTGTAGACACGTTTGTTTTTGGCCGTTATTCAATGTTGAAATCAGCTCATTGGAAGGGTTGGCATTGAGAATGATAAATGTGAAGACAACATGTAGGGTGCAAGGATTCTAAGTAACCATTTGAAATACATTAAGCAAGCTTTATCAATATTTGTAAATACAGGAATGTAAATGATGGAACAACAGTTTGAATATATTGACATTCTTTTTAAAAATTGCCAGACATACATACCGAATAGTACTTTCGCTGTAAACCTACGTTTTTAGTTTTAGTTCATTCCGATGCACTACATGTCCAAAGAGAGGCCTCCTGCGATCGACAAAGACGCGCCGGCGCCTCACAAAGGAACTTCCGTCTCTGCTTCACATGTTGAGGGTTAGTCTGTCACAGCAGCGCGGGTATTAACGTTCTGTGCCACATTTAGTGTAATATCGAAAATGTAATTATTGAATTCTTCGTTGACTACCCCTAACCCACTTTCAAACAGGAATGTTGAGTAAAACAAACAATGTAACAAATAAATGTGTATTTGACTTTCGTACTTCAAAATGCACATTAAACTAAACTACAGTAAGGAAGTAAGCATTGTATTATAGGTCGAACGAATTTAATTTCATCAATAACAAAGTCCTTACAAACAGTCTTTAGTACCGAATGTTAAAGACACGTCTGTTCTGTCCATTATTCAATGTTGAAAGCAGCTCATGGGATGGGGTTGCATTGACAACCTGATAAATGAAGACAACATGCAGGACGTACGATTGAGCAAGCACTAAATGATGGAAAAGAATCATTTGCAAATGCTACAACGGGAGCAACAGTTTGCGTATTTGACCATTCTTATGCATTGCCATATCTATGTATCTAATGAGCTTAATGTAAACATAAGTTCTTAGTTTTTAGTAATTTGTTCGGAAACCCGCTGAGGGATGACGAGGCACCAGGGAACCGAAGGAACCAGAGAGACCAGGAAGACCAGCCTGGGAGCGCTATCCTGACGCCTTGGACACCGGGCGGCACCCTGTCCTCTGAACTACGGGGCGATACGAAAGAAGGAATGGGAAAAGTACCAGAGACCGTAATCAGCCTGCTGGTGCTCCGACTGTACCGACATTGCTTCGGCGATTCAGCTTTGCCAACATGGGTTTCGTAAATCATTTTCAAGCGAGAGCCAAACTATTTCTACTTGTCAAGATATCGCTGACGCACTGGACCGTGGACAACGGACGGATGCAATCGTAATAGACTTCTCTAAAAGCTGTTCGATATCTTGGCTTGCACTATGACATTTTTACATCTAAGACAAATTGCAATACTGCCGAGGTATCACGTTAGGTCTGTTAGATCTATGAATTCCTTTGAGAGAAGCTCCGTGCCGTATGATACTGGTCAACTCTGTGACTTGCTATCATGGGAGCAAATATCTTATCATCTGATTCCTCAGAAAGGTTCCAGGACCCTTGTTATTATACAGCTTTAATTCAACACCTTCTACCCACTTCTATATTTGATTCCCTCGAGAATGGCGCCATTTTTGCTCGACGATGCTCATTTTATACCGGGCATAATAAATTCATCTGAAGATTGAAAGGTGCACCTTGCAACAGATCTAAATAAAATATGACACATGGCCCTCATTCATTCGGATAAATCAAACAAAACAGGAAAAAATAATCCACAAAAGTAAGACTATCAGTTTCACAAAATCTATTATTAAGATCCTTTAAATTATTCATAACGGCTATACATGATCCCCATAATCACCGTAAATACTTAGGAATGAATTTGCTTCACTTAGGATGGGGGAACAGATTAAAACCTTGTAGTAAAAAACGCCTTGAATTCGTTCATTTTGTCAAGAAATTAAAAGAAATCTTAACATGGAAATAGAAAATTGCTTTACACATCCTTTAGTTAGCGCCAACTCTATCGATAATACTCTGTCAGCCTTTTGGCGATCCCTACGAAATAGTCAAATACAAACTTAGAAATAAGATCCAAAATAAGGCAGTAAATCATAAATTAGAGGTTGCAAGGAAAGGACACACATATTCGAATCATTAACTAAACCGCCAGAGATGCAAAATTATGTTCTGATTTAAAGCTATAATAAATCTCCAGCGTTAAAGGGAATAAGTGGGTTATAGACCTTAACATCCTACACGTTATAGGGGAAAAAAATCATAAAAATGAAAATTAAAAACTAAACCACGCGAAACTGATACCCGTAAATATTATGTTGTAAAACTCTCGTCTCTATATTTATGATTGAAGATCTAATACCTGCATCATGAAGGCCCTTCCCAAAGGATGTAAAGTTTTTAAAAAAATCACTAATATAGTCTCAATATAGTATTTTTTTTTTCTTTTTTCTTGTTCTTTCTTTCAAAATTTATTAGCTATTTTGATTGAAGTTATATTGCATATCCATGTGTTAAATTTCAGCGTGATATTGCCACATTACCCAAATGTTAAAAATAAAAAACAATATTAGTGGAGTTGGCTGCGCTTGCAGTGTCAGTGCAAGCTCCACAAAGTGAATAAGACGGTAAATGAAATAAAATTAATTAAATTAGATACAAATAGAATACATAGAGTATAATTAATTATTAAATAGCTGAAGACACACATTTTTTGAGTGACATATGTAGTGGTATATTAGTGTGCGTGTAATATTGTATATAATAATATATCTATATATAGATTATATAATATATATAATAATATATATATATATATATATATATATATATATGCTGAAACCGCGAAACAATACGTGTGTATATCATATGCGTATGTATGTTATATAATTATAGAATGTGGTGTAGCTAGTATGTATGGTGTGCGCGTGTGGAGTATATAAGTATTGTTCGTGTGCGTAGCGTGTGGGTGTGTGCACAGAGAATCTAGTCACAGGTGTACGCCGTGAAAATGAGGCTTTATTGGCTTATGCTGGTATACAGTGTCAGTAATACATTATATTTAATTTACATTTGTATAGTGAAATTAATTGGCTACCACCTGGCAAAGACGCCAATTGTGGCGAAAATAAATATATTATTATTATTATTATTATTATTATTACTATTATTATTATTATTATTATTACTATTATATAAGGCGGCACTTGAGAGGGACACCTATCACACTTTATCTCGACAACCGCTCAAGAAAACCTTTTACTCGGTATGGTCTCCACATGAACCAGATAAACAAAAACTAGAAGCCATGCTCATCTCACACCTACTGGGAACCCCTGCCACCCCAAATCCATCCCTCACCCATTTTTCAGCCTCTCCATCCACAACCCTCTTACACACTCCGCATCTTTCACCAGCATCCAGTTCTCTCTTACCCCCACCAGTTCCTTCTACTCACACCTCTCCTGCCTACTCCACATCCCTCACCTGCCCCCAGTCCTCTTACCTACGCTAGTTCCTACTCCACCTCTCCTGCCAACTACACTCCTTCCAACAACCTCCTCTTCTCTTCAGCCCCTTCACCTACTTCCACACTTCCTACTCCCCGTACCATCCGTACATATAACTTCCGTTGCAACCGAAAACCCACTCCTGTGCATAACTTGTAGCATCAAACATCGGCAGAAAAGCAGACAACACACAAAAATAAGAACTAATTTCGCATTCTTCACCAAAATGTACAGCCTCTGAAAAATAAACTCACTGATCTAGAAACATAACTTGAGAAATTCAACCACATTTCAGTATTGTGCTTCACAAAACACTGGCTAACTAAAGAACAATTAGATAACTCATACCAGGTTTCTCTCTAGCCAGCAGCTCATTTCGAAATATTAACAACGCACATCATGCATATGGTGGTACATGCATTTGTATTAAAGAATGCATTAGTTTTGTAGCATACACCAATCACACTTACCTTGTGAAAGAGAAAGACTTTGAAATATCCATTACTGACATAATAAAAACATGGTTCTTATGCACATCACAGCCCAGCTGGGAATTTGAAAATCTTTAAAAAATCTGAAAGTTATTCTCAAAAAACTTCAAAAACACAGACAGTATAAAATTATTCTTTGTGGTGACTTCAATATAAATTGCCTAACACACTCCAGTAATAAAAATCTAAAGACCTACTAAAATCATACAATTTACAAACAAATGTACCAATACTAATATCGAAAAATAGTAGCACTGCTACAGATCAAATAATAGATGCAAATAACCATTGTTTCTCTGTTGCTACATTTCATACAGATTTCAGTAACCACAATGCCCAGATTCAAAAACTTCAAACAGAAACAAAACCCATGGATTACTACAGGCATCACAGTGTCATGTAAAAGAAAATGCAACATGTATAAAATACTAACAAATAACAAATTAATTCAAACTTCATTTCATATTACAAAACATAATTCAATCCTAAAAAAGTAATCAAACAAGCAAAAATTATGACAAATGATAAGTACATTGCAAAACTATGTAATAAAACAAAAGCTATGTGGGACATTATTAAAAAGACTACAGCACAAACTAATAACAAAAAATATAGAGCTCCACTACAAAAACCAAACTGTACAAGATCCACAAGAAATAGCTGGTAAATTCAATGAACACTTTTCACAAATTAGTAATAAGAATCTCTCAACACACTAAACAATACAACATACCAACACTAATGTTACTGAAATTGTAATTCCATATTTTTAAATGAAACAATTCCCTCTGAATTTTTTAAAATTATTGGACAAATGGAGAAAAAATTCTCAGCAGGCATGGACAACATTCCAGATATTCTTATTATACACAGTGCTCCATGTATAGTGCAACTACTTTCTCACATCTGCAATTACTCTCTAAAATCAGGTATATTCCCAGATATATTCAAAGCAGCAAAAATTAAACCAATGTTTAAAAAAAGCAATAGTTATGATCCAATGAACTACAGACCTATCTCCCTGTTATCAGGATTTTCAAAAATTCTGGAAAGGCTTTTCAATGAGACTCAAAGTTTCTCAATGCAAATAATGTCCTTACAAATGCACAACATTGCCTCAGGAGTAATAGATCTACAGATTTGACCATCTTTTTAAATGACATACTTTATGCACCAAGTCAGAAGGAAATTGCCATTGAACAATATTATGTCTTGTTCAAAAGCCGATTTTGAAATTAATTTCATGGACTTTTTTGTTTTGTAATTTGTTCATGTTTTGAAAGAATTCAATTTCAGAGGATGCATTAAGGGACTGGAATGTAATTACAAATATTGTAAAGGAAGATATAAAGACACCTGTAAATGCAAATTAAGTAATTTTCAACAATTTATACAATAGAAGGGAGAAGGTTAGATTGGTACATGCATCTTAGAAGAATGCCAGAGGAAAGTTGGGCATTAAAAACTTGTGGCAGCTGCCAATGCACAGAAAGAGGTAGACCAAGACATGCATGGTATGATGGTGTGCGACAGACAGACTTACTTTCATTTCAAATTGTCAGCATGCGTTAATTTTACATTTCAATAATTGTCTACATGGCAAATATTAAGACAATATTACTTACTCGCTACCGCTTACGCAGGAGAGAAAACTGCCATTTTGCGCGAAAGAAGCTGCGAAACTAAACTTATTACAAGGCCCTGGCAACGAAAAGGTGGAAAAATTCATTGGCTAAATTTCGAAAAACTCCTTTTTAACTCGTGGTGTAGCCAGACTCCATGTTTTGTGGGTCCTGGATACCAAAAATTCGAATTACTGCAAAACGTCCGTCTGTCTGAACAACGGCTAATTCAACCGATTTACTCCAAAATTGATATTTCCCAATCGGTCTGGCAGATATTTTAATATTGGGTGGGGGGGGGGCACTTTACATAAAGTCCTTGAAACATTTTCCAAAATTTCAAAAAAATCCTCTAACGTTTTTAATTATTTTTGTTGGATAGTGTGAAGGAGGAAGAAAATAATGCAGATATTTTTGTTGAAAACAAATTTTTGAAAATTACAAAAGTTGGACGTCTTAAAATATTAAACATAAGAGATTTTCCTTTTAAAGTCTGATCCATAAAGATACATTTTGAAATAAGATCATGTTTAGTTTTTCGAAAAAGTGATTATTTTTCGGGACATTCTGTACGTAAGTGCGGACGGGCAAGTACAAAGCCCCACTTCTTTTTATTGGTACACACAATTTACTGCTCACATTCGCCAGCCACCCCAACACACTTACAACCATTCCACAGGAGGGCATCACAAACACGCCATATCATTCAATCCAAGCTGTCTTTCGTTGGATACCTATCGCTTTCGTATTGTTCTCACCTACAATAACACTACAACGGCAATATATTTACAGTCGGAACAAGCCTGGCTCCCTTGACAGCGGATGGGACATTTGAGATAAATGAACTACAAAAATCGTCAGACGCAACATTTCCGTCCGACAGATTTGAAAATACAATGAACTTTTTCAAAGACCATAACTTACTTGAAAGCTTCAGTCATTCAAAGGAATAAACGACTTCCGTAAGTTGTACCGTTTACTAGACATCAACCGAAAAATGCAATACATTTTATTACATCGGAGCAAATATTTTGTTAATCCTTCCAAAAAATTCTCATTTCTTTCTGTACTCAAAATTCAATTAGAATATTATAGATTAGAATAGGGATAATAATTATGAAAACGCGCACATAATTTACTTCTCGCCGTAGCACCGTTTTAACCGTTTTTGACGTAAAATAAATTTTTAAAAATCTTTGTTAGGATTACATTTTTTGAGTAAGGTAAGGATGCTCAGCGTTAACAATTTAACATTTACTACTTTGACGATGCCATAATCAAAATATTAATTCGAATAATCTTAAGGATACGTTTCAAAAATCTATTGTTAAAACCGTGCCATTCAAATGAATAATCCCGTTAAGAGCGAAATAAGTACTTTACAATCTTATTAGAACAAGTGAGCAGTCTCCAGTACCTAGGTTACAGTAAGAGACTGGATTCTAAAAAAAAATTGTCTAGTTCTGTCAACGCCATGCGAACGGCCCATTAAGAAGAATTGAGGCAAAGTTGAAATATGAAGGTCACAACAATGAAGTGTTACAAAGTTTTGGCAGCGTGGCGACGTGAATAAACACCAAGGCCACTGCCCCACAGGCAACGAATTTTGCCTGTCGTTCCTGCGAGAAAAACGATGTAATGCACGTAATTTCATATCCATGTAGTCCATTATTTTGTACTTTCTACGTTTCAAACTTTCACAAATGATTTAATCTTACTCTATTATGCACCATTAAATGTAAAAATTAGTTTCGCGGAAAAAATTTAACCCAGATTTCCGTCAATCACATTTCTTATAACGGTTCTACAGCAGATTACTAGACCGAGTGAAAAGCATACAACCAACAGATTAGACTGCTTACAATGTAGGTACACAATTTTTTTTACATAGAAATTAAGTGTGATGTTACAATAAATGGTATACATTTACACTTTCTTCCCATAGAGCCTTAATACGGCTTTGCATGCATCTTGAATTTTTCGCGATAGATGGTCAACATTTTCTCGATGTTGAGAGGAAATACAATAGTATACGAGCTTGCAGATTCACAATATGTTCATAAAGATACCGGCAATAAAAAAATGTCTTAAAATTTGGTATACGGTACACCCTTAGAGAAGCTTGGCGGCGGGGCTTAAGCCCTAATTACTGTACCTGCTCTAATGATTAAAACTTACGGATAGGCGATTTTCATTGCCCGCCCTTCATATGCTTTGTCCCCGCCGCATTGCAACGCCAATTTACTTTCAATGGCAAGTTTTCTCGCTTCGATCTCCAGGATCCAAGTCACGGCGAGGCTCGGGCCTTCGGTCCTCGCGTTCACTATGAACATCCTTGAGTCTCTCCACCGCATAATTACCGATTCACTTTTATAAGACATTACTTTTCAAGAAAACCTCCAGAATTCTAACTGCCTAGTTAACGCCGGAACGGCGCGAAGTGCTGATTTAAACGACTTTCTGTGGTTGTACCGTATACTAAATTTCAGCCAAAATGTCTTGCAGCACCATAAATTTATAGTTTCACTACGGCCATTATTAACAAACTAGTTGCTACTACAGTACACTCTTGCATTGTAACTTGTGCAATTTCAGAAAATTGAAATTCAAAAAACCTCATTTTACTAGCGAATTTCGCCCTATTTAAGAAATAAAATATTGGGGCGGTATTTGAGAGCAATTAAGTAACTTTACAAATACTATATTCTAACAGTGAAACAATAGCTACGATATTGGTAGATGCAGAAAATCTACAATTTCGATCACAGATTTGATAACTTTATCGAAAATAACTTTCCTAAATCAATAAATAAAAATTACCGATGTTTTTTAGATACCCCCGTTGCCGTTTCTCAGAAACAAATTTGAAATCAAATTTGAATCTAAACATTCGCGATTATAAATTTTAATACAAAATTTAATGTTTTAATTTGGTACGTAACTTCGTTTAAAACCTGCAGTCATAAAATATCCTTACCTGAATCTGTTCATTTGTGCCAGTACACATGGACAGATGAAACATAACTGCTACGTAAAACATTATTTGTAAGCGAAGAAATCGAACTTCAAAGCAAGGCTTCATAGATCTGAATGAATCCTATCCGTCGCACAAGCACTTACGGCGACGCACGCCAACGGTCAAATGACAGAAGATCCGCAAGCAGTTCTCTTCCCCCACTTCCTCCCCTCTAGACCAGAGGAGACCACGCCTCCGGACCAACTTCTGCAAGGAGAAGAGGATCCAGGCCCCTATAACTCCCATATAACGGTGGAAACCATGATGGTGGCGCGCTTTGCTGCATCACTTTCGTACACAAACTAAAACACGAACTGCTGCCCACGATTCTTTAAACGTGAGTTCGGGGATCGCAGGCGTAACGTTTTTGTTCGCGCTTTCTTCAGAGGTTTCTTATAAGTATAGATTATGAATAATGGAACGTTTAGAAGACATTTTTCGTATTTCTTACAAATTAGCCAATTTATATGCGAGAAAGTAGGCGAGCCTAACCTACAGCTGCACCTGGCGACACTAGCGCCTCCTATAGTAGCACCCTCCAGCTTTGTTCCCGGTTTTAATAGGGAGATGCTTGGCCAGTATGTAAAACGTATTTAACAAAATGTATTTTACAAATAACTTTGTGTAAGATCTTTAAACTTTGAAGAAGAGAATGTTTATTAACAGTTACGTCCCTTTACAACGTACCGAAGATTATTGTACCCCAATCAGTCGGTACAATACATTTATTAGTTTATATGTTACCTTATATATTATTACGTATAACTTACCACCATACGAACACGTATCACAATAAATTCCATGAATATTAATTAAATTGCAACACACGATTTCTTTCATTTAATGCATATCAAAATAAAATATAGCAGTTTATAAAGAGTCATATTTAAAGTTAAACCGCAACAGCCTGCTGCAGTAGACGTATTGATTCATATTGATTTTATTTTCTCCATAATTGGTTCTACTGATTTCCAACAAAGGAAAACTGCCTACGTATTCACCAGCGGATATAGGACTCTACTTTTCTACTTTAAATATTTTGTATTTGTTTAAGTATTGAAAATGTGTCCAATTTTAATTGCATTGTTTTTATTTTTGTTTGATATTGTGTTAGTACGAATTTCCATTAATACATTTTCCACAAAAACATGTTTTATTAACAAGTTTCCTTCGTAACGGAAAGGATAGACAAATTGATAGGGAAAGAGTGGGAATTAAAATGCAAGAGTTTTCGCACAGATACGCTAGTTAGTAATTAATTTAATAGAAATAGTTATGAATTTATCATATAACTTAATTATTTCCAAGGTACCGAAACGCCGTTCCGTCTCGTTCCCCCTGAAATCAAGCTATAATAACAACTACCAACACTATGGAGCTCTTGCACAAAAGCAGACTGCCTGTTCGGGTGCCCGCGGCTTCTTATACCCCCATCCCCCGGCGACGTCACAAGCCGTAACTCTTCTCAACCACGCATTAAGGCGGCTCCACATATTAGGCAATCACTGAGCAACGAGCTACTGCTTGCCCAATCCCGAACAGCTGATGTATTCGGCGAGTGTTCGTTTCCTTTGATGGGTCCTAAAGACCGACAAACGGTGAACAGGTACGGCGAACACCATATGTTCGGCGCTTGGCAAATCGCAAGCAACCCGTTCACACTACTCGGGATTCGCCGAATGCCCCATGTGTGGATTCGTCTTTTCAGTGGCTGCTTCCACTGTCTAACCAGCGTCAACAGCGCGCGCTGCCTTAATCTCGGCTACAGTGAGCGTAAGAAATACGTCCTGGAAATACCTGACACAATTGACAATCAGAATCAATTATGGAGGGAGCTCGAAGTGTGAAGAAATTACTATTGAAAAATATACGAAGCAAAGAATTGGAAATAATTGATTTTTAGGATAAAAAAAGTTATTGAAATTTGGAGTTTCTGATAACAATGTATTTTGCTGTATCTCACTTGCATAAAATCAATCACAATGTAAAAATTCTGTTTCATTTTGAAATGATCGGATATAGTGAAGTTCTGATATGATGAACCCAAATGTTAGATCCCAGGTCACTATAACCGGAGTCGACCGTATTTCATGAATCCGTAACTATCAGAGTGAGTAAAGAAACTAATTCTTTCCGAGATTCGAACCCGGACCTCCTTGGTGAAAGGCGAGCAACTTCGCTGAGCCACAGAGCTTTCAGGTGATTGGAGATTTCGTGCACCAATGGTCATGGAAGTGGCCAAATGCTACAAAGGCAAAGGGATTCAGAAACGGCTGGTTCGCTCGTCAAGTCCAGCTGACCAAGTAAGCTTGTATTAAGTTGTTGTATGCATGTAACTTCACTATCAGTACTCGTTTTCTTGAGTTCAGTGGGGAATAGGTAATATATCAAATTATCGTTCTCCATATTCTTGCGGCAATAGGTCCTTTCTTCATGAAGGACACGGTGAGGAATAATAGCCAAAATCTGTAGCTGATTTGCTTTTGCAAATAGTTTGTTACACGGGATCGAATTTTTACCAAAACGCTCGTTTCCATCTTTATTCAGAATTCATCTTTTATATGGTTTAGTGTGGGGTGTGCCAGAATTTTATAAACGTTCAGAGTGAATAGAAACGTGTGTAGAAAAATTACGTAAATAAATAAATAGGCAAACAAATAAATAGATAGCTCACATCGGCAAACCTCCGAGTCTGATAACTTCCAGATGTCTTTGGGTGGACAGAAAACTTATCCACCAGGGAGATGGGTGACACCACTTAACACCGTCGATCCATCATCGTTCACTGTATTTCCTATTCCTGATAAATGAATGATAAATGCTGTCCGTGACTATCTTAGTAAACGTGAAGGAATTAAATCTAGACAAATAAAATTAGATCATTTAAAACATGATGTATTTGACTTCTAAATTTACAAAAGTGAATTTAATTAAAAATCACATATCTATAGATTAATTACTCATTGCATTAAATTTGTATGTTTCACGAAAAACCTTCACACTTTGTCTTTCATTTGTTCTTGCTGCCCAAGTAGCTATTAACTTCATGTTTTCATTACACCAATATACACTCGATTCAGCTCAAGTTTCAGCCAACACTGTCCAGACGATCAAAGCATGCATTGCAACTCATTGTGATTAATAATTACGATGATTCACAAATATCACAGCATAAATAGGTTCATTCAGTAGAATCACGATGAATCTAAAAGACCACAATAAGTTAGTAAAGAAATTTAAGATACAGATACGTACCCTTTGAAGTGATTAACTTTCCTTGTTTGACAAAATGTGCGGGTATGTTCTTTACTTTATTATAATGATTTTTGCATCAAATCAATGGTACATTCTGTGGTATATTTAAATTTTATTAGAGTAGTCGAATGAATGTGTAATAATTTTAATTCTGGAAATTTTGAAATACTACTTCGTAACTTTGAAGATAATATAGTACAGACAATTCAATTTGTAGCATGACTTAACAGACTGGTTTTGTTGCGATTTAATTAGAATTTTAATACCGAAAATGTAATATATCTAAAATAATTTAATATATTTCCAGAACTAATAATGATATTTCCAAAATTCAGAACAGAAATTACACAATTTCAAAAATTCTGCTAAGTTAAATACTGCAAAAGTATGAACGCTCTTCCTCTCATGTATTGGGGATTACAACTGATTGGACATATAAGAGACGTAATCGCATAAATTGTGGGACTTAAGGACCACTAACTGACAACTTTTTTTGATCCAGCCGCAGGTACACACCATGGTACAATTAGTGGAAATCTCTCTTTCACTCATTATGGACAATGAGGCCTTCCGGTATATGGAATCGAAAGACGCAGGGTCGTGGCATGAACGACGGACAATGGAACTAGAAGGACTACTGTGTGCAGCGCTTGCAGCAACTCCAGATCGTCCGCAAGGTCTCGAAGTCACGTGCACACCTGGGCACGGCTTAGGTGCTCATCGAGAGCAGACGCAGATGGCACCAGCGATGCATTCCAAAGGTGGTGCACACCTGGGCTTGCCATAGGTCCTGAGCCAGAGCAGACGCAGACGGCACCAGCGATGCATTCCAAAGGTGGTGCACACCTGGGCTTGCCATGGGTCCTGAGCCAGAGGACACGCAGACGGCACCAGCGATGCATTCCAAAGGTGGTGCACACCTGGGCTTGCAATGGGTCCTGAGTCAGGCAGACGCAGACGGCACTAGGGTGGTGTTGGCGGCCCTAGAGGCAGCCGAACCAGGCGCGAAAGCGGAGGCGGAGACTGCGACTGCGACGTGGGCTGGTG
>BOPP01000547.1:0-26878 GCA_017312745.1 Gryllus bimaculatus | reverse complement strand
AGACGGACAGACGGACAGACGGACAGACGGACAGACGGACAGACGGACAGACGGACAGACGGATGGACAGACAGTCACGCGGATGGATAGGTGAGCGGACGGACCGACGAACGTTTTAAAATTCTTTTTCCGTATCAGTGGACCCCAAAACGTGGACTTCCGTTGAAATCTCGAAATCGATTCTCCGTTGCATTACATAATTTTCCAGATAGTACGTATATTACTACGTATATATTGACCAAAATATTAAAATATGTCTATTATGATTCAGTTTATTTTTCCTGCTATGTCTGAGGCACCTGTAGAACGCAAAATATTCGGTGAAATTGTTTTGAAAAGTTTATTATAAGGGAGGGGGTGAATACGTATATTGGTATGCAATTTACATTTGCAGCACACACTCGTAGAAATTAGCAGAGACTTTTACTGTTTACTTATTGGCAAGTGTTACTTTAAGTTCACGACAATGTATATTTTGCTGTTGGCGTACCGCAAAGAACTCACTTCCCTACGAAAAAAAAATATTCCTGCAAATCATAGGCGTAACTTCAGTTCGTGTTACCTGAGACAAAACTAATGAAATCACTACTCCTCTCCCATAAATTAAAATATAAATATTTCTATTAGTGAATATTTCATACATTATTTTTAAAAAATTCAAGTATATTTACACATGGAATTTACTTTTTATATATAAGTGTACAATTCAGAATAATTGAATTATACATTTAAAAAAAATCTAAAACGAAGAATAATGAACTATTGCATGTTATTTATAAAAACACCTTTCGAGATTTAAGGACGGCTAGCTACAAAATCTTTGCATAATCTATAAAATGTTTATTTGGTTTCGCCCATAAAATGCTTTCACCTGGGGCAGACCGCCACACCTCGTCCTCCTTAACTACGCCATTGCTGCGGTAAAAATAGAATTCTGGGGGAGGGGCGACATGAACGAATATCGCCTCGCCTATTGAGCTTGATCTCAAGATTATGTTTTCCCTTTCCGTGAATTTGTGCTTAAAGAAGGGAATCGTTAGACTTTGGCGTGCTCGTTTCAAAATTCCTCCATTCGTCGCCCGGCCGTCCACATTTCATTCCTTCGCAATATATTATTTCTGTACGGTTCTCTCCTGTTTTCTTTGCTCAACTAAATACTGTGATATTTGTAAGGAAAGCGCAATTATAATTTGCCTCGGCCAGGGACTGAAACCCGGACTGTCGCCGTGGAAAGCGAGCGCGTCAAACAACAAGCCACCCAAAAGGGCCTTTCTGTACTAAGTATATGAATAACTATTTAGACCTGAACTCGGGAGAGAGAAACGAGACATTTCTTTGATTACAATTCTTCATAACAGTATACTGTGTGAACGCAATTGTTTTGTGGCAAAATTCACGAACCAAACTCAGGCAGTGGTCTCTAGTATCAACTGTTTTGAGCTGTACTCACCGCACTGTTCGCTGTCGTGTTTGCTCTGCAGGACCCGGAAGACGAGTGCCGTAGTTCGCTGCCTCCGCCGCTGTCGCCTTGGGCGCCCTTGTCGGCGGAGGGAGAGTTGCGGGGTGTGGTGGGCCGAGGGGAGGGGAACGCGTTAGGAACGCGTTATAAGGCAATCGGTATAATACACAGATTTTTTCGGGATATTTAGGTTACATGTTCCGTAAGAAGTGGTAAGTATTACTTACCTTCTGTCTTTAATCATACGTAGTAGAATTATGACGATAAGAAAGCAAATGCACCAAATGTTCAAAGGCAGATAAGGGCATCAACTGATATCACTGCAGTGCCTCTCACCGGAAGGCCTTAGGGTTCGAGTCAAGAGGTGTAGAAATGAGAAGGGCTCATTGAGCCAGAAAGATGTAACTCGCGACGCCATTAACATCAAGTTCATGTAATCCCCAGCAAAACGCCAAAATCGCTAACTTCTTCGATTTTCAGAACTGTCCTTTGTGACCCTAATGTATTAAATAATTATTCTAATTGACCTCGTTAAAACTACAAATATAAGCAACCTATACAAAATCAATTTAAAAAAATTATAATGAGAGTTTCGGGTACTTTAGGAAGTGGGTAGTATTGTACAGCGGAATAAATTAACAAAAACACCCACTTTTTAATATCACTGTTATTTATATTTCATTATTTTAATTACAAAGTATTTCTATTACAATCCCCCAAACATTACAATACAGAACATTACCGTAGAATTAATAAAGGAATATAATTGAAATCCTACCTAACAACAAAATTATTACCCAGAGTTAACTTTCGGGAAACACTTTTCCCATCCTCAGTGGGTCTCTAGCAAGGAGGAGAAAACTGAAACATTAACACAAGTTGAACAAAAGAAATACAGTGAATTTAGTAGAAAAAAATCACAAATAAATATAATTCAAAATACTTACTGCCCCAGCAACGTGGATCACTCATAAATGATCACAACATGGTAACAAAATATGAAAACTGCAAAACATGCTGGTTACAGCTAGGTGGCAGCCATCTTTTGTAATGGAAGAAGAGAAAGCCAACAAATAGTGGGAAAGGGGGGAACAGAAAAGTAGAAAGGGTAGTCATAAACAGATTTAAAATTTACTGCTTTTCATACAGGAATATAAAACAGGACAGAAAATTAGGAATTTGGAAGATTCTCGAATTTTGAATTATATAAAGAACAAATTTTAAACAAGTTGACTAGATAAAGAGATTGCAAAAAGGAGAAAAAATATCAGGTCAAAAGAATATCAGGTCAAAAGAATGATTAGGGGCTAGTTAGTAAAATATTTAAAATGGGACTACTTTTAATTAAGGAATGTTCCACATTAGAAGCTTTGTATTCCAAAAAATCGCGAAAACTTACGCCACAATTTTCATAATAAATAAGAAGTTGCAATTTGAATCAGGTTCTTTTATAACCAAAATTGCAATTTGAAATTCGCAATAAAGTGTATTGATCATATAATCTCCTGTGCAAATTTCACTGCTGTAGCTTTAATGCTTTAGGAAATAGAGCCTATTGAAATTGACTATTATTTTCGAATTTTCAAAACTCAAAAAAACAAACACGTATTTAAAAAAATACTCATAGAGGGCACATTTATCATTTGAATATGACAAATGATGACTTTTTTTAACTACATAGCATATTGAACGAAGATATTGCCAGCTTGGGGAATTTTGCCACCCAAAAGTTTTTGGGGGGGGCGGGTGGAATGGGTAAAACAAATGGACGGGGAATGCTTGGGGAAATTATTTTCATCCGGACTTGAAATATAAATATTATTTTGTTTAATGTTATTAATAAAAAAGAAACAATAGACATGATTCTCTTTCATTTCTATGTTTAAAAAAGCGAAAGATAATTGACAGGCGTAGAGAAAGCAAACTATAAGGAAAAGAAAGTAGTATAGGGTTTCGAGCAATTCAAAGGACGACGATTGGTTTATTTGAAATATTTGAATTATAAGGTACAGCCAATGGAATAGTCAAGGAGAACTGTCGTTGGTCCATAATTTGGATATTTTTTTCCGTTTCGGTGTTAGGAAATTTTTTTCATCGGATAGGTTATTTTGTGTAATTCCGTAGTGTGATGGGATACAGCTAGCAACACATCTGGGAACCCTGCATGCTGGAAACGAATCTGGAGATTAGAATTGCTCAAAGAACGAGGATTGGTTGATTTGAATTATTTGAATTTAAGGGAACGGCCAAAAGAATCGGTCAGGGCAGTTCATGTCGTTGGTCCATAATTTGCCGAATATTTTTCGTTTCCAAGTTGGGGTTTTGTTTTTCTGGAGATGTTATTTGGGCTTAATCGCTTCGTGGTCAGAATAGTTCTGTTTCAGATGGATCAATTTGCTTGGGGTTCATTGCGAGAATTCTTCCTTTATGTAATTTCATTTGCTACTATCACGATCAAGTAACGGATGTGTTCACCAGTTGGAGGAAACACATTCAGCTCATTTAATCTTGTGTTACAACTTACAACTTTAACAATGATGTGAAATAAACTAACCTGCTGGATATGATTACTAAAATTTTCTCCACGGTACGTGGTGAATGTGATAGATCACCAATTGACTATCAAAGGTGTCATTTTATGGTAATACTTTACCGAGATAATAATTTCAGCTAATTCGCTGTATTGGTTTTACTTTGATTATAGTATAATTCAAAATTTTAATATGCTCTGGGATTTTCCTGCTTTAATTACCATGCGCTATCTGAACTTCGAATATTCATTGTAACTTTGTATACGTGCTCTCATATTTTTTAAAGTGAAATTTTCTGATTTATTTCCATTGCTTGGTTTATTATCCCCGCCACAGTTAATTTCATGGTTGCTGCAAGAAGGTAAAATGTATAAAGAATCTACTAAAAAAATTCTCTCAATTTGCCACAGTGTAATGTCTACAATTGAGGAAGACAATAAAATAAGCGTTTTGTCTATACTTTTATTAACTTCAAAATACAAATAACACATAGAAGAGCCACAAAACAAAGAATTATACACAATGTTTTTCTGCTCATGCGGTTAAAATCAAGAAACATGTTTTGGCAAACCAAGACATGTTTTATTTCTGATTATTTTGTTTACTGCATCGATCCATCACAGTCTCATATATATTTATGGATTTGTCTCCTGAGACAGACATAATTTTGTTGCCTTCTGGATTGAATGTGATGCCCCAAACCTAAAATATGCAAGAAATTGTGAATTAAGGACAATCTATCATTACATAAATTAATCGTGGGTATGTGAAAGCAGTTGTAAGCTAGTTGTAATTAATACATGAGAAATTGATGATTATATAAAAGATACCTTCAAAAGAATCATGATTACTCCATTATAATTTATTATGAATATAAAGAAACAGTTAACAGAAACAGAGTATGTTTATTTATTGTCAATATGTACGATAATGTGTGTATGCGAGTATGTCCGAACACAAAGAAATTCACTGAAATTAAAATAATTAGTTGCCCACGTTTCAATTCATATATTACACATCTTAGGTGGAGCTTAGAAAACTGGTTCATTCAATTTCAAATGACCAAATATACAAAATGATACAATTTCCGCTCAAATACAATTGAGAAATAGTTAATATAATGTTCTGTTAAATTATATGGGAGCCGATCATTCGTTAACAAAGAACAGTCAACTAACACCCGAAAAAACTGAAACAGCCAAGCGTATTAAAATAAAGAGATCTGGGACCAATCGCAATACGGCCATTAACAAGTGTCCGCATGCGAACCATTCAACGAGACATTATCGATATGGGGTTTTGGAGCTAAAGGCTCACTCGTGTGCACTTTATGACTGCACGACACAAAGCTATATGCCTCGCCCGGACTCAACACTTACATTTGTCTGTTGATGACTGGAAACACCTTGCCTGCTCTGACGAGTCTCGTCTCGCATTGTTTCGAGCGGATGGACGTGTACGAGTATGGCGTCAATCTCTTGAATCCATGGACCCAGCATATTAATAGGGTTGAAGTTCAAGTTGGTGGAGGCTCTGTGATGGTATGGGGCGTGTGAGTTGGAGTGATATAGGACCCCTGATACGTCTAGACACGATTCGCAGGTGGCGCATACGCAAGTATCCTCTCTGATCACCTACACGATCACGTCCATTATACATTCCGACGGACGTGATTCACGTGACGGAATGTATAATGGACGTGATTCACGTCCATTATACATTCCGACGGACTTGGGCAATTCCAGCAGGACAATACGACAGCTCCAAAATTACTACAGGGTGGCTCCAGGAGCACTCTTCTGAATTTAGGCACTTTCACTGGCCACCAAAGTCCCCAGATATGAGCATTATTGAGAATATCTGGGATGCCTTGCAACGTACTGTTCAGAAGAGATCTCCATTCACTCCTACTCTTAAAAGTGCTTGGACAGCTCTGCAGAATTCATGGTGTCAATTACATCCAGCGCTACTTCAGAATTAGTCGCGTCCATGCCACGTTGAGGCACTTCTGCGTGATCGCTGGGGCCCTACACAATAATAGGCCACCAGTTTCCTTGGTTCTTCTGTGTATATATGTAAGAATAAACAATACATTTTTACGGGAAATTACATGAAAATACACCCAGCCTACACTGAACCTCCTTAACGAACCCATCTGCTTGACCCATATCCACTTCTCCTTCCCTCCTTTCCTCCTTCCCGTCCCCCACCACCCAGAGCTCATGCTACATTCACTGGAATTTAGATGAGACTAGAGTCAGAGCATAAGAGGCTTAATTGAGAATTCTCTGGAGAACAAGGGCGGCTAACTACCGTATACCTTTCATACATACTATCCCGGTCATATTTACCCTCATGGCTGATTGCGCTCGGGCCACTTGTGTCGCAACGCCTCAATTATAAACCAAAATCGTTATAACCGCGGAGAATGAAGGGGACACTCGATTTAACATTGTAATGGAAGTCTCAAATTAAATTGTGGCGTTCGTGGCTCAGAGGGATATCACACGCCTTCCACCTGGGAGGTCGGGGTTCGATTCTCGTTAATTCCCGTACAAGCTCACATAAAATTTGTTCCAACAAAACGAGTTTGCCTACTTCACTATTTCCAACCCCTGTGAAGCGTTTTAAACCCTAAATCTATCCTAAGTCCTTTCCAATATTGGCCGCTGGGTAGTGATGCAGGGGCGCGTGGTGGAAGCGGCGGGGACGAACGCGGGGATGTTACCTAGCGGTCCTCTTGACAACTGACGCCAAGACGTGACATAGGGGCAGATACTGTTAATGGAGAATTATTCCTGAGCGGAGGATTACTCACAAGCGCAAAGCTCTAAGCCCCCCCCCAAGTGCCTTTGGGACGCGTTGCGTCAATTTAGACGCAACAAAATAATAAAAGAAGTGCAACGAAAAATGCGAGGTGAACATCAGTGATGGGTACGTGATGAAAGGAGCGAGATAAAGTTGTAGTGATAAGGGTGGCGGCGAGCCGCGTTGCTATTGCTCTGACTGACATCACACAAGGTCACGTTCTGCATTCCTCTACAGAATGTCACGTAATGTCTTCGGGATTTACCTAAAAAAATTCTGCATATGCAAAATATTTTTATCAGAAACTAAATAATTGAAAATATTTCATCGTACAATTCTGGGTAGGCAATGCAGTGCAGTGCAATGCAGTACAGTGCTCTAAACATTTCTTTTCGTCTTTCACAATTTCCAATTACTTCACCTACATATTGCCACTTTGCTGCATCTTCATCGCCGTACGGTTGGCAAATTGACTTATGAAAACTTACAATTATGTTGTAAACAGACAAATGAAGTACGCCATGCAGCATAGATTTCCCATAGATAGACTTCAGTATATTAGTTAAATCTAGTGGTCTGAACTTGGCTGTGGGTGCAGAGACTTGGCATTTCTTCTTAAGTGTAATACAAACTCACGAACGTACCCATGTCTTTTCCAGTACATAACAAGGAAAAAATACCGAAACTAGTTAGACTCACCGTATTTTCATGCTCAGTGAATGTGTGAAGACACTCCTCAGATCTGATATCCCAAACACGAACTGTACCATCATCGCTGCTTGATACAAAGTGCCTATTATCAGGTGAGAATGCAATACCTATTATACGTGCAGCAGATCCAAAACGAAGACCCACAATATTGGCCTTCTTGCTAGGAATTAAAAAAATCATTAAATACATTTATTGTTAATGCCAAAACAAATTTTTATCTTAATACCCAACAATTCTTAAACTTCTTACATTTTATGAATTGTAATGTGTCCCATATTTGATCCACTCAACAAAAACTTGGAGTCGGTTGAGAAACAAAATGAAAGAATACTGAAACCAATACCTAATGCACAATAACATTTACTACATGCGCACTAGGAAATAGATTACAAAATAAAATCACTGAACGTGCGTTATGTACTAACCTCTTTTTATATACACTTGTCGCCCAGACAATGTATCAAAAACCTCAAGTAGACCAGTTAGAGTTCCACAGGCAATATATTTTCCATCAGAACTCTGGAAGAGTTTGGACAATGAATTGAATTACAATAATTTCTATTTTGACTTGAATTTTAGTACACTTACCATAATGGCACAGCTAATAACAGGCTCTTTTGGATAAATCTTTAATATTTCTTCATTTTCTTCAGATTCTACGTTAGATATGTACACTCTTCCAGAGAATCTTCCAAACACGAATAAGTTGTCATCTGGAGTAAATGATGCGCCAAACAAATCATTTATTTCAAGATCAATGCTTTTTATTTTTTGGGCCATTTCAATATCCCACACAAAAACATGGTGATCCACAGATGTCGTTGCGCATTCTGTAAAGAAATATTTTCAAAACGCCCTTTTAAAATAGTTACAAATTTAACTTTTGGATATTGAGTTCTTAACTTGCAAAACGTATCGATCTGCAACAATTTTATATTCTGATCAATATACTACTGCTCACTGTAAGATCAATATATGCGAAGGTTTTACGACCATTTATATAAACAGACATTATTAAAAACAATTATATAATCAAAAATATACCACCCAAACAGTCCATAAATCATTAAATTTAAAAAAGCTTCCCATTTTTTGGGTAATTGGAACCCACCAACGTAGCCTATCCATTTCTCTTCAAACACAAAACATTGAACAAATGTCAATACTAGTCGGAACGTAACGAATCTTTAGAAACGGGAGAGCGCTGCGGTTACCTTCTATTTGAACTGTTTGTATTACAAGTTACATCACTACAGATCCATGGAACTCTGTCTAGCTTCCTCGAAATGTAATAGGCGTGTGTGAAGTATCGCAAGCATCAGTTTTGTTTTTTTGAACAGGTCGCGTTTACCTTGACACAACGCGTCTCTAAACCCCTACAGGGGCATTCAGCGATTTGCGTTTCGAGAAATCCTCCGTTAATATGACGCATTTTCGGAGTAATCCTCCGTTAACAAATTTGTTTAAATTTGTCTGTTCAGTGTCGTCGCTGTCAGTTGTCAAGAGGACCGCAAGTTAGCACCTTCGTGTATGCGCCTACTACCACGCGCTCCTGCGTCACTACACAATGGCCCGAATTGGGACTTAGGATAGGGGTTTAAAATGATTCATACGCGTTAGACTCGCTTCTGGAAAGCACGCAAACTCGATTTGTTGGAACAAACTTCGCATGAGATTCGTCGATGGGAATCGAACCCAGATGTCCTTGGTGAAAGGAGAGCGACTGCTCTGCGAGATACCAGGGAGCCGTATTTGTTTTGTTGCTTCTACATAAAAGTGACCACCACACGCGTCAATAATTCATTATAGAATTGCAATATTTAGTTTAACTCATCAGCAGTGATATACACATGGGAATACTGTTTATGTAATAATTGGAACTACATGGCTTTTCTTCAGATTAACTTTCATGTTTACTCCCCCTACTGTAATTTGTACCCCCTCCCCCAACAAACAACAAAAACATTTACAGCCTTTTTGTTACCTCTTAATGAAGATTTATAATTGCTAACGCACTTGGAGGTGGTAAATTGAAGAAAGAGAGAACTTAGACTTTCGTGTACATACGATGCCCAAACAGCACTTCCCTTACAATAACTACAATATAGATACACCTGACCAAATAAAGAAGTAAAAAATAATTCTGAATATATGAAGAAGATTAAAGATTGCGTACTATAAGCTTCATTCCAATATTATGTGATAAAAATCGTAGAATGATAAAATACCCAAATGCGAAAACTACAAGAAACTATTCCTATTTGCTTGTAACATGCGTTACAATAAATAACCGACGATAGAGTTGCTAAGACGATAGAGTTGTTTTAAATTCGTCGCATAGACCAACAATGTACAGAGTTATTTTTAAAATTAGGTTCATTGTGTATTTGTAAGCAGGAATTGTTGGTTGATTGCTAAATATTTTTTACCTAAATCCCTTTAATCATAATAACTAGCAACTGAAGTCGTGTAATAAAAATCACATTTATATTGAAGGTTTTCCCTTTTATAATCATACTTTACGTAACTTTGTTGTCTCCATAACCCTTGTCTCCAATATTCAAACAAAAATAAAATGTATATTAAACGAAATATCTCAATGAACTTCTCTTTTACAGTATATTTAGTAAGTGAAAGGAGGAAATTCTTATTTTAGAATAATTAACATGGTTTTCTTCATGAGAAAGCAACAAACAAAATTTAAAGTCACGTTGTCTAACTAAGTATGAGTCACTTTTACATACTTGTTCCATCTGAATTTATAGATACTGAAATAACGCCCCAAGGATGAGGTAATGTATGCTTCAATGTCAATTTATTATTTTCAAAAGTCCAAATTTTTGCACAATCCACAGAGCCTGTGATGATATTATATTCAATCTCTTCAGAGATGAGAGACCTGAAAAAAAACTTCTTCGTATAGTCTAATATCTTGTCATCAACAACGTATCTCATGTTCACAAGTTTTCTATCTTACCAATAGACTACGTTATCTTCGATGACCCGGAGTTCCCAATCATCACAGTTAATTTGTTTCTTGTGACATCCCCATGCACAGCACTGTATACTATCAATATGGGCGAAGTCTTCTTTATACAACAGGGAATGCTGTAAGTAGAATTTCCATGTTAATAGAAAAAAAATTGTGGTACAAGAACCTCACAACAAAAGTGTGCAGAAAATCACACAACTGGATTACCAGCGAAGCGGCCATTTTTGTCAGTTTTGATTTGATTTATTTTGTCAACGAACAGTAATCTGTATGTGACGTATGGGGAGAAGAACACTCAGCTCACAGTTTTGTGAGCTCTGGGATTTCTTGCCCATCATTTAACTCTAAATAGTTCAATGATGAATAAAAATACCAACACAGCAAAGTTAGTAACATCTGCAAATAGACAATTTCGCACCTGAGTTATAGTTATAGTTATCTACAAGGGGGTAATTGACCAAAACTAAAGTACATTACTTCTTCCAGTTATCCATACACAGTATTTGCGTACAGTGTTCTAATGATGGCAGGGAACCGGGGGGAAATGGTGCGCTCGATAATTACGTTTAAATGGTATTTATTATTTAAATGTTTACGACTCATTAAAATTAAGAAAAAATACAAAACAGAACAGATTTTTGCATAGCTCAAAGCAATATCGGACTGTTTATCGTAACCAGTATTGTTATTCAACTTCTATTCTTCTAATACATAACAAATTTAGAGAAGACAGTTTTAACATCTCATTACAATAATACAATCTTTTAACAATTTTAGTTCGGCGCGAACCAATAATTACTGTTAGCAAATACATACAAAGATACAAGGGAAGGGTCACGTGGGAGCATTTGGACTTCAGGTTTCATTATTTCAGCACGTAAGCTTCCGCGGCTAGAATCCATAAATTCTCGGCTATCCGACGTCGGACTCCCAGCCAACGACGCGGCGTCTCCCGGATAGCCGAGAATTTATTTCAGCACAGTTTTGTTTGAAAATGTTGCAAATCTTCGTGATTTTCAGTACCATTTCAATAATGTGCTAAATTCTTTATTCATCTCATAATTCCGCGCTATCTGACAATTTTCGGATATTATTTTCATCTTGCGGGCTTCTCTGAGTTGCATAGCAGCGTAATGACTTCGTAGGTTGAACTTTTCAACACACTGCAGTTCTTTGGATCACTAAATAGACACGATTGTTACGGTATTTACAAAAAGAAACATTTCTGCCCAAACCGAAAGAAAATTAATGGCCTTTCATGTTGCCTGAAACACAGGGAAAGGCTCACTGCCAAGGTTGTCGATCCCTCCCTCCCCCTGTCCTCGCGAGCTCCTGCCCACGCAAGGGAACGCTGCTCTGCAGTCATTGCTCCTCCAGCTGGCACGCGCCGCTGTGACGCCCCAATCTTCCCCCTTCCCGTAACACACTTGGCAGCGTGGGAGCCAACGTCCCCACAGGTGAAAGTTGCATGAGCTTCTAAGAGCAAATATTGTCGGTTTCATTTTAAATCACGTGTAAGAAAGTATACTTTTATACTCGACCTATTATTGATAAATCGATCAATAATTTTTCATTAATTCAGGTATCCATGCTTGTCAACTCCAGTAGATGCAATTTTCGTAAGTAATATATCGTGGGAAATAACATCGAATGCTTTCAAAAAATCTACAACAATTACGACTGTTCTCTTTCTCGAATCTAATTCTTTAGCAATATCTTGACACGCTGAAATAATTCGGATTTCCCAAGAGAAGAATTTTCGAAATCCAAGTTGCCTTGCGTCAACCTTATCAACCTTATGTTATACCCTTCCCGTCGCAAGAACTCAGTTATGCGATGATCCATCTCTCTCTCTCGCTCTCTCTCGCTCTCTCTCTCGCTCCTCTCTCTCGCTCTCTCTCTCGCTCTCGCTCTCTCTCTCGCTCTCTCTCTCACGCTCTCTCTCACGCTCTCTCACGTTCTCTCTCACGCTCTCTCTCTCACGCTCTCTCACTCTCTCTTTCTCTCACGCTCTCTCTCTCACGCTCTCTCTCTCGCCCTCTCTATTTCTCTCTATCTCGCTCTCTCTATCTCGCTCTCCCTCGCTCTCTCTCGCTCTGGTGGATGTAAGATGATTTTCTTCCATCAACATTTGGTTGATGTAATTCGACTTTCACGGTTACAATATCGAGCATGAGGTCGGTGAAGTTTGTTATAATATCTCATCGAAACGTATTGGAAGAACCGACGATACTTTTAAGGAGCCGATGCAGAAGCGCCGTGACACTTTGAGAAGCAGCTCGACGAATACATTCTTTTAGGACAAGTTCGGATCTCCGTTTTTAGTAGTTTTTGCGTGCCCTCACAAAAGGCGTGTTCTGAAAGGCAGTGGTCGCACACAAAACGGCTCGGCTGTACCAACCGCATACCATGCCAGTTGGCTCCATGAATCCTGGCATCTTAAAGCAGCGAAATTCACGTTTTGCATAGCTGGATACATTTCTGAATATCATGTTATATGTGTGTCTTCACTACTGAACGGCTCTTAATTAGTAAATGATTCACAGATGGTCTTGGCCTAGTCTGTTACAGTATAAGCATTCCGGACGTCGCAGGAAACAGGCGGATCAAATTAATTTTAAAAGTTTTACGAAAATAACAAATTAATTACCATGAACTCAAAAATATTGTTGAAAATAAGAGAGCGTGCTTTACTGCGTGCTTACTTTAAGCAATGTCAAACTTTTAAAAAACTCAAATAATAATTATCTGATAGTAATGACAAGTACCAAATTATACAATGTAAATTAGACTTCTTTCCAAAATGCGATTTTTTTGACCTTCGAAAGCTTCGCTTACCCTTATTTCTACGATTTATATGGTATTACATTGTTATTTTAGAACAGTATTCAATATTACTAACATCTGGTTTTTCAACTACCTGGTTTAACAACTAACCTCTGGTTTTTCCTCTAGTTCTTCGAATTTTACATTTTGTGCAACAGTTATCCATATGTCCTCTTCCTGGCCGTTCTTATGACTACAGACCCTGGAATTTTGTTGTTCACCTCCAAGAAGGGCTGAAAATGTAACTTCGTGATTAATGAATATTGAGAGAAATGTTAAAAACTTAATACTGAAAATAGTATTTTCTATTTGGAGGATAATTGAACACAAACGTTGACTGGATAGCTATTTCATTTAAAAACATTCTAATATTGTTATGAAATGCAGTAATGTCCCAAATCTTTTGTGATTAAGAGAAATACAAATGTTAAAAATTTCGTGAAACGGAATTCTATGCCTTACAACCTGTTATGAAATGTACAAGTTGATAAGAAAAAGGATCAGCTGGCATTAATGAAGTGAATAGAATGATAGGTTCGCTCTATTCCATAGTGACAAGGCTAAACTTTTACAATCTTGCTTCCATGTGTGCGGTAACTCGCAAGTTAATAAAATCAAGTTTTGGAATAAAATATAGTTAAAAAATAGTTTTGATCAAAGAATTAGCCCAAGTAACGAAACCTCTTGTTAATTTCTGTCGTAAATTTCTTATTCAAAGGTCATTCTTGCTTAATTAGAAATCTCATAAAAACATAAAATACAACACCACTTATTGACCTTTACAACTTATTAATAGAATATATCGTATTTGATAGGAGCCACATGAGAGGTTTCCGTTCGGTACTTTCAGAAAAATATTACAATAAATAAATATTTAATACCATTATAGGCTATAGAAAGTGTAGAATGATTATACTTCAACAGTACATTATTAACATCAATATCAAGCGTTTTCCTTCCTTCTGTAATTTTTTTGATATGTTTTTCACATAGGTTGTCAAACATCAACGACGATATACGAGTTCCCAACACTCCAAAAGCATTGCATACTCGTTCTGAAGACCCGATTTACCGCACGCGCCACATCGCTCAGCACATTCAGAGGTCATCACGTGTATTGCTGATCACTGGTTGCGAAAAGAAGAAAATAGACGACAGAAGAAAGAGAAAAGTCGGAAAAAAGGAAAAAAGAAAGAAAGAAAGAAGGAAAAAAAGAAAGAAAGAAAGAAAGAAAGAAGGAAGGAAAAAAGGAAGAAAGAAAGAAAAAAAGAAAGAAAAAAGAAAGAAAGAAGAAAAAATTTTTTTCAATATTTTCCAATGAAGAAATTGATTTTGATAATTAGTCAGCTTCCAATGTAGGCTTTGAAACATACTTCTTGATTAATAATTCTTATTAAGAGTGAGTATAGGTGATTATCAAGTCACAGTTGTGAATTTAGCCCCAAACGACAGTTGTTTTTTTCAATAATATAATTTGCTATTTTTATTTGCATTATTCACAGGATATTTACGCTTGTTAGAAATCAAGCAAAATTAATTCTTCAGAACAGTGATGTCTAAGGTATATGAATTATTTCCTTATACTCTTACATTATTCTCTGACAAACCTGGTATTATGGGGGAATGATTGAATACAGTACTCTCTTTTCTCTGCATCTCCATATGTTGACCAAGTAGTCTTTTCTTGTTCTTGAATATGTCCACACTGAAAAATAAAATTCTACTTCATAAATTAAATTTACAAAAGTTTTGTTATATCCGTTTTCTTCCAGAAAATTCTAGACACACCTTTTCTTACGAATATGTTTAAGACCTTGATAACCATGGTCAGCTTTCACGTCTATATCTCCAAATTTTTGGATGAGGTTTTGAACATCGCGCATTTTTTCTATGCTATTATTCTCAATGTCACCTGCAATTAAAACAAAAGTTATTGTGTAGCTTATTCGTCTGCGCAGTAGTGATAAAGGAAAATGAGTAAAACATGTGCCTGGCATTCTGGGTAGATAAAGTAGTGTAGCATTCTCTTTATTCTGCTTCTCTGAATGTTGGTTAAATTTTTGTTGTTTATCCTCCGTCTTTTCGTTTCCGTTTTTCATGAGATACCTGAAACAAAATTCTACTAAAATTTTGATTCAGAGAAGTTTTGTGATGCACATTCAATTAAAAAAACAGCATATCTTACTCTTCAATTTTAAGAACTCTCTCAGCTTTTTGAGTGTCATGTCCAACTTTCACTTCTAACTCTCCTTCATTAATTCGTTTGAAGTTTTGAACATCAAGCATAATTTCATTTGAGATCCTTTGAAATTGGTCTGCAATTTAAACAATAGTTATGAATATCATTTGCTATATCTTCCACTGCTTTCATCGGCAATCTGTTTTTTTTTCATGGAACTAAATGAGTACAAACATTAAACTACCTTACAAATTGTGTGTAGTGAATTCTATAAATGCAAACATTATATTGATCATTTTATTTAATGATATATTTTGAAAATCTGTTGATTATTAAACTTGTAAAAAAAGGAATTTTGAATTATTAATATGTTATCTTCACACCAAATTATGACCGTAAAACCATTACCAGTAATAACTATTGTTATCAGTGTTCCTGTCAGCAGTAGTATGAGTGCATGTCTTTTTATTATGCATTTCACATTTGCTAGTACCTTTTAATTTTCCTCTGCTAAATCTGTGGATAATTCTTTCCAAAGGGGTTTTATTTAATATTTTGTTTTTTGAACCTGCTGATCGTAGTACCAGGTAATCTTCTTTTAACAACTTTAAAAACTGATTTCGGCATTTCTTTGCGGTGAACCATGTAAATGGGCGGTTTGAATCTTGGTGTAATTGCATAATATAGCTAGCTAGTTGCCTGAAAACCAAAACCTTTTATAGCAGAGTTTACTCAGAAATGGATTTTCTGCGTATGCAAAACCTACCAATTTTCTCCTCCTAACTTCATACACGCTGATAAATATAAAACCTCATTGTCAGACCAAGTATCCACAGGACTTGTGGTTTTTGCCGGCTTCCACTCTTCAAACATAAATATTCAATACAATAATGAAAAATGTAGTAGAACTACTTTTCAACATGTTCAAACATTAGTAGTAGAAAAACATTAGTAATGTGGGATGGATACATACCACCTGGAATCATTGTAACAATACTAGCTATTATCTTAATTTCAGGAGCCTGAATTGAAAACTCATTTACTTTGGAGGAAAACTGTGAGGATGAACTTGAAATCAGACAGGCTCTGAAACAAACAACCACTTTGTAAAATTTCAGTGTCAAAAATTCGGTAAAAAGGTTTAAATTTATTAATACATTCTTTAGAACACCTTTTTAAATTATTTTCCGTACCGTAAATATCTATTTAAGAAAAATGCAGATTTCGGAAATTTTTAGAACGTGAAATGTTTGCAATGCACGTACCTACCATTTATCACGCCTTATTACTTTCCGAAGATTAAAGATTTCGTCCAATTCTGAAATGGATTCCGAAAGCAGTTATGTTCTTCATAAGAATAGAGAATACGAGTTAGTTATTATTTTAATAAATGGAAGATATAAGGAGGGTATGAAGTTTCCAATCAATTGTAGATAATCAAAAAAGAAAAGGAAGTTCTCACTACATTAGAAATTTTCCGTTAGTATAGGCATAGCATTACGGTTCATGGTTTAATGTGATAACTTCAAGAGGAAATTTAAGAAATTTATAATAAAACTTTTCTGAAAAGTAAATTATAAAACCCGGCACGGAAGCACGAAAAAAAGAGAAACTGAATAAAATCAATAGCTATAAGGTTGAAAATCTAAATGAGATCCAAAAATCTTAATCAAAAACTGGAAGCAGAGGGAAAGAGACTCAAACAAAGGATTACAGCTATGGGCACGAGAATCAGGAGATATAACGAAGCATCAAAACGAAAACATCAGGAATCAATTTTTCTGCCGATCAGAAGATATTTTACAGACAACTGGAGACTTGTGATGGACGAGAGCGGTATTGCCAACACCCAAATGAAGATGGTTAATTTCTCGACTTAATTCTGGTCTGTACCTCACTATCACTACGAGCAGGCATATTGGCTTCATAGAGAAATAGAAGCTTGCCTAGATATAGATGAAATGTCATCAGTTACTACTGAAGCTGATATTACAGCAATCATCAAAAAGACGCAAAACTGTAAATTACCTAGTCCAGATGGCATTCATAATGTTTGGTAGAAATACTTTACTGCTTTCCACCTTCATCTGGCTAGGTTGTTTAACACTGCTTTGCAAGATACAGCCACATTCCCTCAATACCTATTAACAGGTAATACGTTTATGTGTGCTAAACCAGGTGACAATCTTCAACCACGAAATTATTGGCCAATCATATGTCTATCAACATGATATGAAATGTTAAATGTTGTTATATCTTCGAAAATCAATGATCTAATAAATCAAAACCTTTTACCTCCTGAGCAAATTGGCTGTCGAAAAGGAACTACAGTTTACGGGAACGCGTCTTTTAAAATTTCTAGATTTGGGAAGATTCCTTCCTTGATTTTTGCTGGGCTGATTTTTTGAACATTTTCACAGAGATTCAGAATTGCTACTCAGTTTACCGTATCCGTAGTTTTTAACAATTTAGATTTAGATTTATTCAATCAAAAATCAGTAAAAAATGTATGTGACGTAGGGGGGAAAATATTATCTGCACACGTTTTCTTGAGTTCCAGAATCCTGTCATTTTAACTATAAATAGTTGAAAGGTGAGTAAAGTTTAACATAAATAAATAAATTAAATAAATAAATAAATTGTAAAAATCGTAAGATTAGCAATATTTGAAAAATAGTCAAAAATTTAATCTTTATAGGGAGATGATGGATAAATATGTTGGGAACAACGAGAGGAACGTCCCGTCTCTTATCTGATTTGAGACACGCTGGACAAAACCAGAGCTCATTTTATCCCTGCAGTTCCTAAAGGAACGGCTTTGCCGTAGGGGATTCACACATTCCTCATACAAAAACCGTCCTATGTTAGAAAGTGTTCGTGCCATAGGCACATATTTGTAATCAGGGCGCGACAATTAGTAAATCTCACACATTTTTTTTCTGATGGTTTTTCATTTCTGACTAAGTATGTCCCTATTTTGGAGGATCATTCGCACATTTGAAACATTAAAACATTTTATCACAAAAATGGTACGTGCTAGAGAAATTGAAAGTACATATTTGGAATTAAGGCATCCTGCATAGTAAATCATACAGTTTTATTTCAGGTGATTTTTCATTGCCGACCTGTGTAATTTGCACTGAAGCAGGACACGAAAAGAGAATAGAGACTCGTCTTGATAAATATTATTAATATGGCCTAGGCCACTCATAGGCATTCATGGTTCTATACTCGGCGAACTGACGGTTGATCAACTAAGACGCTGGTATTCGAACAGGGTGATGATTATGATAATGGTGAGAGTTTCATATCACTTCAACTTCTAAAATCTTTGGCGCCACGACTGGTATGGGAATTGGACATGGATGTTGCCATATTGTGTGAACAGTACCGCGAACGCGATATGTCCTTATGGACGACCGACAGCACAGGAAAGGCAGCGATACTACTGAGCTTCTAATTGTAAGTCTTCTTCTCTTCTTCGTCTTATTTCCTTCTTCCCTGCGGGGAACTTCCGTTTGAGCAGAAAATGAAACCACAAGAAGTATGATACATGTGGGCGAAAGTATCGGGCGTATAAGAGCTGGAACTCATCGCCGAACGCGAGTATCGAAGACTTCCTTGACCGACTGATAAGGGACGCCATGGGACGCAGTCCACCTCTAATGGCAGGTGACTTCAATGCCTGGGCAACTGATAATCCAGTCATTACAGAGTTTGCTAAATTATACTGTGATGTTTTGAATTTTTGCTTTATATTTTTTGAGGTGCTGAATACGAATTTCAAGTTTGCCAAAAATATTTCCGTTGAAATTTGACCAATAACAAAAAAAAAATGAAAAAAACAAACATTTTCGTTCCTTTTGCATATATCTACAAGCTATGGAATTTTGGAAATAATTACTCCTTACCAAAATATTTTACCAACATTTTCCTAGAATTTGGTTCCTTACAACTTTTTTCGACACGCGCAACGTTTAGACGTAATTGGTAGTTGAACTTTGACTTAATTTTAGCGCCACTTACCAGTAGCTCGGTTATGTTTATAAATGGCTAATTACAAACCTTCATGTTTGTGTTGAGTACAACTATACATTGCATATATTTTTCTACCTTACTTAATGATATTTTTTTATCATACAGTACTTTTTGTCAATAGTTTTGATCTCGAATATTGTAAGTGGGTAAAACAAAATATCGTTATTAATAATACGAATAAAATGGCTTGACTGTTCAAAAGAGCCGATGAGGATGGGCATACAAAGCTCCTTTCAAAAAATGTATTTACAGTGACTTAAACACGCTCTTAAGTGGTCCAAACTTTATAATCTTTGACGTCTGTTGTATTGTGTAAAATATTGTACGACCAACGAATTGATCGTATGATAGCGGCAAACAAACAACATATTGTTATTGGGATGTGGATAAAAATGTCTACTCGTAGATGTTGCTCTGCCATTTATTCATAGTATCGTAACAAGGGAAGAAGGGAAAAATCTAAAATATACGAGTTTGAAAATCGAGATCAGCCAAATGTGTGGCTTAAAAACACAAGGCCGACGCGATAGTTATCAGAAATTGATTGTTCACTGGTGACATCTAATGAAAACCCGGATGCTACGTATCAAGCATTTGTTTTTAGTGCTTGAGTGATCGGGATCAGGAACCTGTTAGAATTACTGATAACCAGAGTGCTGACACTTGATTCAGTTGCAGAGATTATGGGAAAGCTCGCAACAGGGAAGATAGAGGCATTGACTTATCCCAAATATAGAATAGGAAGGGCGACGATACGATAAAGTGGTCATCCATTTAACGCAGTTGCTGCCTGGATACCGCTGTTTCCGATAGTTCCTCTTCTCCCGACTGAAGACCGAGCTTGCCCTCAACGCTCCCCTGTAGCGGAGGATCCAGAGTACGTTTTCTTTGTCTACCCCTGGTTTGAGGAAGAGAGGACCCAACACTGTCAGCAGCTCGGACAGCAACTTCAGCCCGAGAACATCGTAAGGGGAATGCAGTCTCCAGTTACATTTACTACACATATGGAAGTAAAATATAAAAGCAGAGGTTCCCGGAAATATCAATATCTGCTTTGCGCTTATCCTGGTTTGATACCATTGAACTCATTCATACCATTGAACACATTCATGCTCCAAGTTTTATTATTTAACAATCTCATAGGAAATAATCCCCCACAAAAAATACGTAGCATTTATTATACAACCTATCTGTCGAAAAGAATAAATTTAAAAAGTAATGGTATTTATAGTATACTTGACACCCGGCAATGTTGATTTAAAACATTACCCAGTTCTGAACCACTGGTCTTATTCCCTGCCTTTATAAAATTTCCTGTCGTGCTATTGCCAAGCAAATAACCACAGTTGTAACACAATACCTACCCGTCCTCGTGAGTGATGAGTCACTCGCCGTTAGAGCACCATGCAATACTTCGACCCCACCCCCCAGTTACCACATTACAAAAAAAAGCTTGATTTCTTTGTCGTGTTTTATCACTCACCGTGTTTTGCACTTCTCCCAATAGTACGTCACGCAGTTTTTTAGTCACATTGTTTTATAGAGTTAAAAGATACAAGTGAAGTTTATATAAAGAAATAAATCACTTCTCATTATCTCGCAGTGTCTAGTATAAATTTTTGACCGTTTCTCCAGCCGAATCACATGAAACTAGGTGTAGTTTCTCATATATAATCTCAAAAACTGCACATTGACAAAACCTTGCCAGTTGCGTTTTTACAAAACGAAAATTTCTTTGTTCACTGGAATCCGTTCCGATCTCGACAGCAACTGGATACCCTGGAGAATGATGTCGCGGTAAAAGTTATTCTGATCCTTGTTAATGATCGCGTCAGATATAGCACGCTTATTATTGCCGACACGATCACCTACTACAGGGCACAAAATAGACTTATAGAGCCTTACTTACTACCATTCGCCTCGTCGCTACCAGGATGGCTGCTCTCTACCTACGATGGCCATACACTGGCCTAAACTCGCAATGCACCGGCGTGTTGTGGTCGCGACTCGCGACCGCCACCAATCGTTCGAGCATCGCAGTAGATCGACGTAGATCGCGGCATGCGCCCGACGGCGCGCGTTATTTAAATGCCCATTTTCTTTCCCGTCTTCCTTTTTTCGCTCTTCGATTCCTGATTTTCCCCACAAAATTCAGGCTCTCTTATAGATTACTATTCCTAAGCAAACGATTGATCATCAGATAGTAGTAATTATCAAAAGTAATTAGTTAAATAAACATTCTGGAAGATTCTTTTATATAATACTAAAATTAGAATACAATCATAGCTCTGTTTCTCTAAGAATATATTTTGACCCGGGCCCCAGATTTTTTATTAACCAAGAAATTAAAGCCAGTAGAGGCAAATTTACCTAGAGGAATAAAATATCACGACTATCCTTCTGTCATCAAATTTTCAAGAGATTATTTAATTTTAATAAAGAATGAAATTTAATGAAATTTTTATGAAAAATTTTAAATTTTTAAATTTTTATGAAATATAACTTGATATAACATATCAATATTTTATCTTTTATATACCCAGAATTATTTGTTTTAAGGTTGCTTTTCAATAATTTTTGACGTAAATTAAATAATAAATAAATAAATAAATAAATAAATAAATAAATAAATAAATAAATAAATAAATAAATAAATAACAGAAAGTTATGTAATCGTGCGTCAGAACAGGCCGAAATTTTGGGAGAAAAAACTTATTGGCGGGCACTGGTAACAAGGAAGTAAATAAATCCTGTTACTAAATTTGGAAACAATAATCTAACTCGTGGAGATGCCTGAATCCATGTTTATTGATTCTTTATCCTGAAAAATCGTTTGACTGCAAAACGTCCGTCCGTCCGTCAACGCCTATGGCCTAAATCGTTCATCGAAATTGATATTCCTCAATCGATTTGCAAGAACTCGTGGTTTTGGGAGTTTCAAACGGATGTTTTGATTTTTTATGATACTTCAGATGAAGCTTCAAACGCATTTTCAAAATTTTCCCAAAAACGGCACCAAATATTTTGATTAAATTTTGTTGTTGAATTGTGCAAAGGACGTTTATGAGAATGGTTTAGATCTCATTTTTGTTGAATTCCCCGATTTATCGAAAATTGCAAAACAAAGTTTTAAAATTACAAAATTGAAGATAGAGATATTTGGCTCAGACAAAGTTTGTTGTAGAAAATTATCTCTTTAAACAAAGTCACGTACATTATTTTGTAAAAGTTATTAATTATGTCTTTTAGTTAACTCTTTAAAAATTGTCATGTTCAATTTTCTGAACAAACAAATAGTTTTTTTTCAATTTATTATTAGATATGTCAGGTTTGGGGGTACGTTACGTGAAGCCCCTCTGACATTTTCAAAATTTTCAAAAAAGGCTCCAAATTTGATTAAACTTTGTTGATTAGGGAGAAGGGCGTTTAGGAGAATGGTGCAGGTGTCATTTGTTAAAATCACTGATTTTCGAAAATTACAAAACTTAAAAAAATGTTCTTACAAGTATAATATTGACATTATAGATTTGTTCCTTAAAGAAATTATTATTAAATACAGATCTTCAAATAGGATTATTTTCAACTTTTCGAAAATATGAGTAATTTTCGTACATTTTTGGGCGAAAAAGATGTATTTTTACATTTTTCTCAGCTCATTGCAGCTACCACTCCCAATTTTTTCTTTTCATTTTCTCCATATATGTAAGAACTTTAGGAGACGGTAAAAACTTTGGTGCTAGTACCATTTTCGGGTATCGCTCGGGTTTTCGAAAATTAAAAGAAATAAAAATAAAATTTGAAGATAAAAGATTTTGGCCTCAGACAAAGTCTGTTGCACAAATTAAGATTTTTTAAAAAAGGTCGTGTTTAATTGTTTGTAAAAGTTAGTAGTTTTCGGGTAATTTCTGTTTAAAATTAATGAAACATATGGGTAAATATGGGCCACAAGAAAAAAATATTCGGAAAGAAGTAATTGATCAAAAGGATATGCAATCTAATTAATGTTATTTTAATTTCAATAAACTATTTCAATTCCAATATTAATTTGATTCCACTCTATTCTGCAATGTGTTTTCCCGCTTCTTATATCCAGTGCCTCGTGAACGTAATTTGAGATGTATTCCTGGTTATCGAAATAAACGCAGATATGCATCACAGGCGCGTCGTTTGAACTGGGTGGATTTGGATAATATCATCATTACTACTATTTAACATGAATGAAAAACTGAAAAAAAACTGAGTACCGTAAATCTGTAAATTTAACTTATATTACCACCGTATGCTGCCATGGGAAACAATGGAGCATGTATCGTTGTTAAAGGCGTCAAGATAAGATAATAATGTGTAAAATTCTTTTGAATTCTTCTCTTTTTAAACATTAACATAGAACCATTATGAGGCTTTGTTTCATTTATATATTTTTTTTATTTAACTTCAAAAGAGCCTTTGTTTTCGATTAGTAACGAGAATTTGGGAAAATTATTTTACGTGTGAAAACGTATTAACCATTTAGCATTACGTGTTCAGACAAGGACTAATGTGTAGTTCGTGTAAAAGGAACAGATTTGGAGAATATTACAATACTCCAGTATTTCCTAATTACTATTATGTATTTTTCGAAATATTTTCATTTGTTCGCAAAAGCTGTCAGTGTTACGGCGTGGTATCCCAAATGAATCTATATCCTCATTGTTACTATAAATCAACATTGGTGAGAATGTGCTTTAGCGAATGCAACCGCCGCCGCCGCTGCCAAAGATGGATCGTATTAATTATTGACTTTTCATTATTTTACTTTCTCGCGTAGTGCTTACGCAGAATATTTAAAAGCTAAAATACGCATCAGATATTGAATACACAGAATACCTCATACACTGAATTCAATGCCAGAAATATATTTTTATTTAAAATATATTTTTCATACTTTCTTTATTTACATGATAAAGTGATATGTGAAGTAAAAAAAGGCAAAAATTAAGACATAACAATTCATAACGATAAAAGTACAATAATGCGAAGAAGTATGTGCCGTTGTAGAACTAGTTTCCAAATTTTGCAGTGACTCATCTGAGCTTTTCAGCAAAAATTAACTGGGCCTCTGGCACCTTCTGTTCTTCATCCCTGATGCTCCTCATAATCGAAGAGGAATAACGAGAAGAGAAACGAGTTTTCACTCGTTTTGTACTCACTATGTACTTACAACCTCACACACGTGCTCACAAACACGAGCTCCCAACCTCCCAACATGAGCTCTTCACAAACGTAAACCACGGAAGGAAACAAAGGATGATGTGTGCGAGGCGCGTAACGTATGTAACCTCTTTATCACTCAGAAAATCAATTTTAAAGCATTTGTTCTCGATTATTCACACGAAGCACGGAGTAATTGCTCTCGTTAGAGCAATTGCTCGAAGGTGGAGTAAACACTCAGGAGTGCGTAAAGCAAAGAGAATATTATTAATACCAAAACGAGAAGTTTCTCCAAACTTTGAGTAATAAGCAATTGCTCGTTTTATTAATACCACCCATTGAGTACCATCTCTGTTACAATACCCTCTGCAACGTAGTGTATTAATACTTTTAAACAGCCATAAGTTAGCGTAAACGTACTGTATTTTTATTCAACTTGTAATAGCCCTTTGTGTTGTCTTCGTCACATTTATTTAACAAAAACCTCGATTCTCATCGAACATTATTATGTTGTTTTTTTAAAAATAAATTTGACAGTAGCGAACTCTTCTTACCTTCTCCGGAGGAGTGTATTTGCTGGTAAAGGAGATGCTTCTTTTTCATATTTTGACACAAACAAAGAAACAGCGCCACGCGACAACCTCACAGCGAGTCGCGACACCTTTCACAAACAAAACACAAAATGTTACTAGGCTGCTAAGCGAAGGGTCAAGCTATTTCCAGTCTGAAAAGTAACACTGTACACACAAAACTAAATCAATGATTTCAAAACGCACAATACCGAAACAAGCTGTAAGGCGGTTACGACTGCCGAGTGCCGATTGAGCTCTGTGACATGCTGGGGGGGGATTGGAAGTGGAAGTGCGTCGGAGGCTCAGACCGCCATCTACCTACCTTCCTCCTACCTATCCTAACCTCCCAACCCTATCCTATGCCCATCCTTCATGGTTCAATACCTCCATAATAAACTATAGAAAACTTACCGTAACAGAAAACAGAGTCATCCGCTTTATCTTCCGCCCCCCTCCACTAACCCGTTTTAATAACTTAAGAGAATTACACAATATGCCACATATACTCACATACCTTCCCACAATTCCTCAGTCCAAACCATACAAAAATTCACTACGAATCCCCAATTCCAGATAATTTAATCATACCCCACCACCCATATCCTCCGTAAACCCCCCCAGGACATACACGTAAAACAACACCCCCATCAATTATCCTCGCAACATCCCCCTCCCATTAACCTAGGCCAAAGGATGGACTCAGATCAACCGACTAACGACGGAAAACCACGGACTCAAACACTGACCCACGAATGGACCAAAGAAACGACATTTACTTTCTCTCAACCTTCCTACTCTATCCCACTTACTTTCCCTAATCCTCTCCCCGCCCCTTCCCCTACTACCAAACCCCTCAATAAAAACTACCTTACAGTTCTCTCCCTCCCCGACTCCCAATCCCGTCCCTATTACGGGGAGAGGAGTCGCACCATTAAACACAACCACTGAAAGAAGATAAAACTGGACGAAAGAGTCTCGCAAGAGAGGAACAGGCGTACCATTGAACAAAACCCCAAGATCACTCCACTCACGTCCACTCACCTTATCTACGATTACCAAGAACACTCTGCATCCTTGTTGCTGGTGGGACTGTGGCACGCCAAGCCAGGGGATATTTACACGGAAAATTCTGTGGAAAAACCGGAACAATTCGTTTGTGGCCGGTTTACCCAGGATTTTTTCTTCTTGGGAACCCGGGACAGGACAATGAAGGAAAAAAACCGGGAGAACGTTGCCGTCGGAAAAAACCCGGACCAAACAGGGCAACCCAAAATTTTTTTTTACAGGAAGGAAAAAAAATTTAGTGGGGCCCAGGCCATTCTAAAAAAAAGCTAGGGGGAATAATACGAAAAGTGTTAACGGCAGAAAAAGGAAACAGATTATAACTTGAGCTTATAAAAAAAAAAAAATACTAAAAAAACACAAAAAAGTATCATCAATACAGAGAAGTACCAAACTAAGAACTAAGATTTCGAAAACAACCTTATATACGGAAACGAAAACAGATAATATATAAACAAAATTATCGCACAAAATCGTCTCATAGATAATTTGGATCGGACTATCTCATCT